>MU274915.1:250528-278329 GCA_022160335.1 Irpex rosettiformis | reverse complement strand
TACATATTCCTTATTTGGTAGGATTACTCGGAGTGAGTCGGTATGCAGGCGTTTAAGTTTATGACCGGTTTTGAATTTTGACTTCACCCACAGTGGAACTCTTTCTTGAACTTTGACAAATGTTCACTGTCGAGGACTAAGAGGTGCAAAAATTTGCCCCGAAAAGTTCTCTGCACAACGGGATGCTGTGTTTTTGCGGGATACGTTGTCATGATTCTTATCCGGGTAACATTCAGTGCCGCGTAGCATTCAAGTTGGGAGTACTCACACACACAGGTGATGACAGCAAAAGAGACTACGAACGGGCTGCCCATAATCAATTTCATTATTTCGTAAGCCGTATGAACCTGCTAGTAGGGGGTTACATTTAGAATTGGTGAGCACCGTTAATTGCTACTGCTTGATTCGTCCCAATATTCAATTCTATGTAGTGTTCACTGCAGCACATTTCCCAATGTCTATTGGTCTTCAAACAAGGTAATGCGATTGCATCCGTAGTACCACGTCGGAGATGCCTAACATAAATAAGTATTCACAGGCAGAGATAGAGGCTGGTTTACGAGCCCAAGTATTCATTTTACATCGATATACGGCAACGCGTGGTCATAAAATGGTGACGGGGCTGCATGCTAGGGCTCATCTCTCATAGTAAGTACTTTTCATGTACGGAAAATTAAGATTGTTAAGGTGTGTAATGCTTCCGGTTGGGTTTTAACCATCCAATGTTTCAAGTAACATATTGGATTACAAACTGCAGCCGATACATTCGCGATTCAAAGCATAAACCCTCGACTACATTTTCTCAACCTTTATCGATTTATCCTCCGACATGGCTTACTTCATATTATCGATGGGGAATTTACTCACAGGTCTATGGGAGGAAAATAAAGTAAGACATGGAAACTCTTCAAGCTTGATACATCGTCATTGATGACTCACGCCGACAGTGAAAGTAAAATCCTCGCCCAGGATGGACTGGGTGGTGGTGGCAGTCGTGGTGCAGGTGCCGGCACTGCAGGTGATGAGATCTTCAGTGCCTATGACTGGCCCAGTGACGGTCAGACAAGACGCAGGGTTGGCCACACCGGCTTGACGTTCGGTCAGCACCTTTGCGCTCGCACTGGCAACAACGGCGGCGATGATTACGGCGATGGAGAAACGCATCGTGATGACTATAAAATGGTTCCTAAGGATTAGGTACGGGCCTAGCGTGTATCGAAAAGATTTAGACATACGATGGGGACTGGTAATTTTACTGGCTTGAGGCTTTTGTTGCTGGGACACTGATTTGAGTGTTGCTCCTCCTAGACTCCGTTTCAGCAACCCTTTTATACGTTCAGGTCTGGATATTCTCAACACTGTAGCTCTTTTTTAATAGCTGTAAGTGTTGGTATTAACTTCGTTCTTACAGTCTGCAATACTCTTTTCGTCATAGGAATCAACCAGTGAGAAAGTCGGGAGGTATTCTTGAGAGTATTTCCGGCAGGACTAAAATACATTATATAACGGAAGCGCAGGAGTACTGCCCCCGCATACGAAGGTTTAACTTCATTGGAGTCCTAACAAGGAACCGCACTATGTTGTCGTCATAAAAGCGGTGAGTTGCATTAAGTTAATGTTTCAATTTTGAGCTTAGTTGACTGTTTTGCGCAGCATTGGAACAGATCCCGGTTTCAACTTTTCGCGAATCGAGTTGTTTATAGAGGGAGAGTGTTTCACATTGCGAAGTTGAACGTACCTACCGACAGGTATGTACGAACTGTATGCGTTCTCCTTTTAAAGACGTTTGGTCTATTCGGTTGCCTATTAGGCTACATGTAAGGATAATTCACCGTGAGGATCGTTCTCACTCAATTCGCGTAGTGGTTCAAGACACCGAGCACCAATGTGTGATCAAGGAGTTGCGGAGTATTACCACGCATTCTAATGCACTGACAGCAGTGAGCCCCGTCTATTACCCGTTTTCTAGTCAATCAATCATGATGCGAGATTTATTCCGTCTCTTTAGGTTGTCATATATTCGACACGTTTACAGAATTTATGTTAGAATGGTGTATTCTAGGTTTACCGCCATCGCTTCTACGATATCATGGACCAACCAATAGCCAACTGACAGTGTAGGGAACTTGTTTTGTTCAGCATAACTATATACTAACCACGTTCGAGTTCTACTGCGGCGAAGACTTCCCGTTGCCAGCGTGCTACCATCGACGTCAGCTCCGTCGCTCAAAAGATGGATTGTTCGGGATTCTTGTTCTCAGCAACACCGCCTACAATACTTTTCCCGACACCCGATGCGAGCATCGTGGAGAAAGGTGTGCCCACTCTTCACAACACAGACGTCATGCCTTACCCAAGCCGACTTCGCCTCTTGCAGATGGTTCCCTCATATGATAGTAATGATATCATTCAAGCGAGTTCTAAGTGGTATAATAACCGCCTTGGTGAAATTTCTGCGAGAATTTCTTATAAGTCTTCCTTCGTCGCTGAAGGAGTTAGGCTAGCATTGCACGGATAATCCTCGTCCAAAGATAGATCCACCCGTTTCTCTGTGTTTGCGGACAGAATGCAGACCACGGGAGAAGCTACTACGACAATGCCAACAAGCCGCTTCCACAGAGTCAAACTGTTCGACTCCGTTATATGCGAAATGAATCATCATACAGAGTCCGAAAACACCAAGTGTAACCTATGTCGTCATCGCGAACTACAAAAGAGTTTACATCGGCCTCCCCCGTTCAGCACTCAGGTCACCCATTCCCGGCATGAGACTCAGGTATTCTCCATCGTGAGAAGATATCACTTCCATGTCTCTGGACATTGACGAAATCATTGATTCACTGTATACTAGAAACCTCAAGCGTGTCTTCTAGTGGAAGCCTACACACCTTTCCTGGGGTCTTGCCGGCACACCTGACTCGGGATGTGGGTTTTCTGCGGTTATCTGGCAGATGGCACAGCCATGGGATTTTATAATCGTAATCGGTCTCTATTTGAGCAAGTGACAATTTTTCAGATTTTTTGGGCAAACAGTCGTCGTACATTGATGTTCTTCTCATTTCTCATCCACCCAGACTAGCTCCCATTCTCTCTGGCCCCCCAAATGACCCATCAATACAACAGTATCATGATTTGCGTCTCGTATTAACCTCCAAGGTCTATCTGCTACTAGCTGTAAGTCACTGCGCCTTGAAAGGTTGTCTTACTAGTGACCTCATCTTCATCTACCTTCTAGATGCAATTCTTCAGAACAAGGTCAGTCACTTGAAGTCACGATAAACCATAAAGCCTTACTCCAGCCCCAATAGAAAATGTGAGATTGATAGGATCGAAGCTGAAGGTACCTATATCAAGAATCTCGCAGGTTCCTGTTTTGCACGGAATTGGCTGGATAGTTCCGAACTGGGGTGCGGTGACGGACACGCAGAGTGACCCTGCTCGAGGAGCGAGTGCTGCAGCGTTTGCGACGGCACAAACAGCGAAGAAGAACGCAGAGATGGTAAGGCGCATCGTTACTGCTAAAGAGTCAGTTATGATATATCGCAGCTTGCAAGGTACAAGTGAGAATCCTACAGAAGTGATCCAATGCAGTGAGTGCTCGATAGTATTGTGTTTGTCGAGCTGTGTTGCTAACTCGATCGTAATGGGGTCTGCCTCTGGCCCCAGCTCCATTTATATCTTGAAGGAGCATGTACCGTGGTCATGGTAAGTATAACTGGCTTATACTGCACCATGTGCATTAGTGCGAAGTAAAAAGCGAGCAAGACACTATCGCTGTTACTAAGCTCCTTCGTGAGAGCTACACAATAGACGTTATGGCTCGTTACAGGACTAGACCTTCTGGGTATCAAGGTATCCCGGAGCCACCGAGTGCAATTTTGTCGGACAGGGTACGTTCTTCCGTACATCAGACTGGACGACCTGAGAGCTTACCATTCATTTTCTCATACAATGCTAGAGGAAGGTATGATTGTGAGGGAATACTCGTAGGTCAACTTCATTTTGCTGGTTCCTCGACCTTCTTTGCATGAGTCGATGTCACCTTCCACAAGGCTGCTGTCAATGAGTACCAGGTCCTTGGAGTTGGGTTGTTCGGTGAGTCTTTAAAGCACGTTGCTCTATGTCAGTCATTCAAAACTCTACATTCGACATACCTGACGACAGATACTAGTACTCATGGGATTTACCTCGAAGGTTTTTGTAGTTCAAGTCCTCAGAACGAGGATTCGGTGTCAGCGAGCACAATTCGGGATACTTCAACATCTGCAAGGAGCTAGCAGAGGCATAGAGGCACGTACTTCAGTCACTGTCACAATCACTGATCAAAACCGAATACATGGTATACTTGTCAAGTTGTCTTATCATCGCCGTGATGGATTTCTCATGGTTATCATAGTGACTCCAGGCTATCGCAGGTCATATCGCTGGTTATGTTAGAACAGTGGAGGGTGTATGGCGAATCGACATGGTTCAGGCTACATTCCGGCAGAGCCTGAGAGTAGCCTAGGTGGTGCATCCCTTCAAACGTGCATGAAACCGATGTGCGAGACACTGAATTCGTTTGTAGTCAGAACTCGAAGCTTGAAGGCCAGCGGGTGACCCGTAATAGCCGTGCCCGAACGTCATAGCTAATCAGACAAGCTTTGCAAGTCGATCAGTAAATGTACGACATTGACCTGGTCATTCCCGTTGCCAACCAGTGAGTTCATACTACATACATCGAACGTACTGACCTCGTGCATCCACCAGATATAATAGTGCGCTACATTTCTACGATTGAGTGGAGACGGCTATTAACGCACTCATGTTATTGAATAGATAGTTCGTCTCCCGCATTATATTACCGTTGATAAAATGTTTGAGTCCCTTCGATTTATTCTACAAGGTGGTGAACCGCCGTCATGGATGCACAGCAAACTCATATTCATCGCAATCAGATACTGAATTTTTCAAGAGTTTTAATTTTTAATCACAGAATGGACTCGGTATGATAAGTGCGTAACTGTATTCAAGAGACCTCCATCGTCTGATAGGCTAATGCTGTCGATCTTGAAGCTTGAAGCTTGAGGTACGGATTAGCAGTATTGGCGCGGGCCGAAGTATACGACTAGTAACGAGGGGTGGCTCAATCATAGCATAGTCGTTATGCATCATGATGGGTATTCAAGCTTTATCAACAGCTTGGTATCTAGAAGGAAACGAGCACGGTATGAAGAAAGTGAACCAATGGGTCCGAGTCATTAAACTCACAAGGGGAGATGGAGTTCCAGGGTGATGCATACCCGCAGAAGACAATGGGAACAACCATCGTGTACCCGTCTGCAACCTTTCATACATGAGGGTCTGGCTTGTGGATCCCTCTGATTCTCTCACGAGCTGTCGTAAGCTGACTACTTCCACATTCTGATAACTTTATAGATTGAAATAATGTGGAAGCCACATGGACAGAAATACCTTCTAATCAGGCGGCGTTGTGTGAGCGTGATATCATTGGTGAGAATTCCGCCTTGTTGGGCATTCCTATGTGTTGAAAGTCATAGGAACCGGGCCGCTTGTGTTTTAAAGTAAGTCTAAAGACTCACAAGATGACTAGAAACATTACCGTTGCATGCTAACAATGGATAGAAACGCAATTCATAGCGCAAAAGGCTCGGGGGCGGCGACCCCTGGGCTGAATAGCTTTAGTCATTAGCGTTTCGCTTTACGTCCGAAGATAATATCGAACGCTGATGCAGACAAGTCACCTGTGAGATGCAGCACAAGTCCGAAGTATCGGTGGGTTTTCTATCGAAAGCGGTGAGGTTCATTGTCGTGTTGGAAGATCCAACGGAAGAGGTCGTACCTTTGAGCGAGTCTCGGTTACTGGATAATATTCAGCAATTTAGTGATCTACAGCCAATATTTCAGTGGAGGCTTGATTTTTTTATAAATCGCTAGCACGTATACTTACTGCTGGGTGAAGCTACAGTTCATCATGTGAAGTGAGGCTGAGACGGACCACCGTTGGCCTTCAAGCTTCAAGGTGGGAGGAGATCCACATCTTGTTGATTGCTGATGTGCCTACCATTAATGGAAACTATTCCCACGAAATTGATGAAAGGCGCCCTTTTGAAGGCGAACTGAGGCATCGGAGTCGCCCTCTCCTGCGGTCCCCACGCTCCGAGCCTCTCCTGTCGATTCCAAGGACCAATGTCGTTGTCGCCAACAACGCCCGCCTCCTACAACGAACCGAACGGCCACAAGCGTCGTAGAACCAGCGAATTCGACAATAACCAGTTCGCCAATCCTCAGGGAGCAATGCCCCCGGCTCAGCAAGATCTAGGTGTAAATCAACAAATGTCTCCTGCGCAAGGCCCGCCACCTCCGGGGGCCCACATACCTAAGAGAGGTGCTCGGGCCTGCACTAATTGTCGCAAAGGGAAGAATCGGTGCGAAGGAGAGGTGAGCGTCCTCAGTTCCTCTTCACGGAGCGGTCTCCCATCCTCCACTCGTCCCGCCACTGACATGGACCGCCAATCCGCCCGGCCCGGGTATTATCCTCTAGGCACCTTGTCGTCGTTGTCAACTCAGTGGTACGCCTTGCATCTTTGAGAAACCAGAGAAGAAAAATGTGCAGGCGATGCCAGCCGGTAGCGTCGAGTGAGCATATCTTGTTCACCCCGACCCCCTTCTTACTGATCACCACGTCACCAGACGACTCTCCCGACTAGAAGGTCAATACTTGGTGTGTTGTCTCTTCTCATTGTCTCCATCATGGGGCGGTTAACCTATTTGTTATGTCGTAGGTCATGCAAAGCCAAATGATAGGGATGCAGTCCACGTTGGACCGCATCCTCTCGGCTGTCCAGCAAGGTCCACCCCCAGGATTCCGTGATCAACCTAGTGCCCCTCCCATTCGCGGCCCTGATGTCTATAATCCTCCTCCATCGGCAGATCATCGTACAGGCCGCATTTTCCCACCGCTACCTGGATTCGCTCCCCCTGTGTGTCCCATTTTTCTACCTCTAGCCGCATGTTTCTTACATCGTTGACTACAGCCTCACAAGTATGCGACCTATGGAATCGTGCCCAGCACAGCTCCTTCGTCTGACGATGAATCGGAAGATACCCTTCCAAGGTCTACCCTCAACGCCCCTATCGAGGCCCTGCAGGGCCTTGCCAACGCAGCGGCCGAGGCAGCTGCTGCTCCCTCTGCATCCACTCCACGGTATGGCTCAATCATTTTTGCCGATTATGCAATGTTTAATCGATAAATATTAGAGTTAAGAAGCGTAAGAAAGCCGAGCCTATCCCACGCAATGCTTTCCCACACGTCGTTGAAAAGGCAGGGGTGTTCTACATGTCTTTGCTGACTACGTGTCGTCTAATCATAAACTGTTCTCCAGGGACTTGTGTCCGACTCTGAGGCTCGCGAACTCTACCATATGTGAGTGCTGATTTTACCGATAGGAAGACGCTTAAATTAATCGCTTGTTCTTCACAGTTTCTTCTCCGGCTGTCATATTTTCATTCCTCTTTTCGACCCTGCCTATGATACGTACGAAGGTCTTATGGAACGTTCGCCCTGGACGTTCGATGCCATCCTTGCTGTAGCCAGCAAGATTCGAAGTGGCACCGGGCCGCTCTCTCCCTCTTTCTATAGAGCTCTCGAAGAAGCTCAGGGTATCGCTCGTTCTTCCTTGTTTGGACCCGTCGTGAGGAAAGAGGCTGTTCAGGGCATGCTTCTCTTGGCTGCCTGGTCTACCAACGGTTGGCTGCCAAGTGGCCATGCCATGCGAATGGCGCTCGACCTTGGTCTGCACCGTGCACTGGAGAAGCTGGCCGATGAGCCGAACAAGAAACGCACGGAAGAAGAAGAGAGAGACCTCGGTAAGCTAGGACTATTATCGCCGCCCATGAAAATCCTGATCGGCGCGTTTTAGTTGTGTCGGCTCGTATTTGGCTCTGTCTGTATTGGTTTGACCATCAGTACGTTGACAAATACTTGTACAATGATGTATTCACTCACAAACCCTACAGGATGAGCCTCGGTACCGGGCGACCTATCGTTCTCAGAGATGAAGGCTCTATCAGACACTGCCGGCTCCTGCTCAAGCACCCTATGACCTCACCTACAGATGTTCGTTTAGTGGCGCAGGTTGAGCTAATTGCACAAAAAAGTATACCTCCGTTTGTGGCTTCATTTATGTTCTGACTAATCTATCGAACCAGCTCAAATTTACGAGACACTTTCGCCCCTTAATGGCCAGGTCAATCACAATACCCTAGCGTTCATTCGGAGGGCAAACGTTGCATTAGACAAGTGGTGGCAAGATTGGGATGAGCTGCATCGTAAGTTGATGTCCTTTCTAACTTGTGAAGCATATGCTCATGGTCATCCAGGTCAATCCTTGGACGAAGAATCTCTGCAACGCAAGATACTCGCTGGTGAACTATACTACGCGAAGCTTTGGCTTGTGTGTGTGGCTCTCCGGGGGGTCTCTTGGGATAAAATGCCGTTCGAGCAGCGCGAGCTCGCATTCCAGGCCAAGGATGCTGCGACTGCGTGTCTTTCAAACCTTCTCAATTCGCCGACCCACCGGTAAGTCCAATACTACCCTTTTTGTTTTTCTGCTGAATACTAACCTTGCCGGTAGTGCGGCGTTGAGATATGCAGTTCACGATAGTTTGGTTACCGCCGCATTTTCTGGTCTATTCCTGCTGAAGATGGCGAACCTGTTCCCGGCTGAGCTCGACCTGACAGCCATTTCCGCCCAAGTCGAACAGCTAGCTAGCTTATTGTCAGATGTGGCAGCTGAGCGGTAGGTGCCCAAAGATATATTTGGTTTTACAAGTACTGATATATGGATTATCCAGGTATGCCTTGACGCTGCGTATCATGCTCGCCAACCTTCGCCGCAAGATGGGCATGGTCCCTCCCGGAGGCATGCCAAATTCTCAACCAATGGAGGTTCCGTCCTTCATGGACCCAAGTCTTGTGGGGCCGCCGCCGCCGCCACCACCACCGTTCACGAGGGAGGAGCTTGGAGTCACCTGGCCTGCAGCAGGTGACGAGCGCGTGTTTAGCCCAAGTGCTATCCCGCTTTGGTTGCAAGAACAGGTCCGTGTAAATGACTTATACATTTTCGGTAATGTTGCTGACAATCTATCATAGAACTTGACGGATCTCGGTTTACCGGTGAATGGCTCGGACGGGATCTTTTTACAGATAACCAACACAAATGGCTGGACTGGTGACTTTCCACCTATGCCCGAAGCGTGGTAAATTGTATGCATCGTCGGTCCCGCCGTTGCACGACGTCTTTTATATGAATGGCTCGAAACGATATCAACGGCTCGTGTGATTGGAAAGTAGTACACTTGTTAGTTTCGTCTTCCTCAACAAATCTGAAGCAAATGACATATATTGGGTTGTGACACACGGTAACAAGTTTGAGGTCGGTGCCGTGACTGAGACGCGCGCCTTTCAGTCAAAGAGGAGCACCGACGAGATCGATGCGTGGACGGCAACGGCCGCACCGCGCGTTTGATTGAGGTCATCTCGACTCTTGGGACTTTGAACGAGTTTCTGGCATCTGCAACTTTCTTTCCTACACCCATCTTCTGTCTTCCAATCCACTCTTTCGATAACCTCGAAACTTGTGGATGTCTACGCAACAAGCCGCTGCAAAGCCTTCGCTGCAAGGGGTCAGAATCAAAGCCAGGAAAGGCGCTGTCAAGGCCCACGCAAAGCACGAACCGTCTGGTGCGTTTTGATATGGCGCTCATGCGAGCAGGTGGTTGTATGCAGGGGTCGTATGCTCATCGTATGGGTCTGTGGTCGCAGTTTTCAGAGATCAACTCTACAAGCACCTTGAGGGCGTATCGAAAGACGATTTCGAAGGATATACAAACAAACTAGTCCAAGCAGGCTCCACGCTCGAATACCTCAAATATGCAGATGCCCTCTTTGAGATCTTGGTCGTCGGTGGATTACTCCAGCCCGGTGGAAGCTATCTCGACGATGGCGCACCTCCGTCCCCGTTCTCTATCTTCAACGCCAAAGAGCCAGTGGAGGTGGCGGACGTGAAGCAGTACGTGGACGTATTGAACAAGCTCATCAGAAGGTGTGTTTTTTTTGCTGGTTTTTGTATTTTTAGGTCAAAGATGTTGAGATGTTACTGTGGTAAAGGTATAAGTACTTGCAGCGACCGTTGGAAGAACGGTCTCTGCCTGCACTTTTGCAGTATATCAACCGCTGGACCGATGCCCAGCGAGAGAAGTTCGCCGTTGCTACGGGGATCATGATGGCTCAAGGTCTTGCACAGGCCGGCTGCATACTTGCTTTGACCAAGGACCACCTCATTAAGAATGGTATGTCGGCCATGAACTTGACTTGTATTGGGTATATGCTTATATCCCTGTTTCACAGACGTATCAGTCGAGATTATCACACTCATTTTCCGTGCGTATCTCGCAGAACAATCAATGGACCACCTTTCTACCGCGCTTCGAAAGGGCGGGGTGAAGGATCTTCTTGCATTCTTCCCACCAAATAAGCGGCAAGATAAGTATGTGGACGAACATTTCCGCAAAGCCGGCCTTCCGCAGGTAGCCGACTGGTGGACCAAGAAACAATATGCTGCTTTGAAGGAGACTATCATCGCCGCTATCAAGGACTCTCTCAACAACGACGAGCCTCATGGCGAGGTGAGCATACTCATGACATGCTTGGCATCTTAGAATATTAAAGTTTGTATAGGTTGTGGCAGCCATCAAGGCCAGACAAACAGAGCGTCCTCTTCCTGATACAGAACTCGTTCAATGCATCTGGCAGGGACTCATCTCGTCTGTTGAATGGAGCGCCCGCCAAGACCAGAATGACGCTCTTGCTATTCGCGAAGTCGGGGTGCGGCTCCTTTCATATACTCGGTGGAGATCGCTGGACTGACTAATTGGTCTGTCAGAACTTCGCTGATATTCTCGAACCATTCTGTAACGGAGCCAAGACGGAAGTTGCTCTCATTAATGCTGTACAAGTATATTCCTATGAAGACACGCGCATCATCAAAGCATTCCCTCAAATTCTAAAGGTTCGTTCTATCTCTTCCTGTCAGTCGATCTTTTTATTATGGATCTAATCGGCCTGGGTTGAACAGGTTTTGTATAACAAAGACTGTATTTCTGATCAGGCTATTATCTATTGGCATCAGAAGGGAGCGAAGGCTCAAGGCAAGCAACACTTCTTGAACGCAACTCAAGCACTCGTCAAGGTGCGTTTCTTTCCTTGCAGTTGAATAATTGTTAATGAGTATCTTTCTGTATGCAGTTCTTGCAGGAGCAAGATGACAGTGATGAAGAAGAAGACGAAGAGTAAATGCATATGTTCAAGTTCTTTCTGTTGTTTCCTGTATGTGATGCCTCGTTACTCAGTACTCAGTACTCACGGACGATATGACATAAATTCGGATGATTTTTTTTCGCTCGTTTGATCAGGATAAGTTGTTGCGGATCAGTGCCGACGTTCAGCTTACGGATCAGCTGCACTCAGAGTGCCCCCACCCGGCGTACGTCATGTCGCTGGCGCCGCACTGTCGAGGCAAAATTCAACAATAATTTTACAGTAAAAATAATGATGAATAATTACTCAACAAACCAGCTGCAAAGTTTGCTACCTTTGAATAGAAGTATGACTCGAATAAGCAGACACAGCAGAGACTCGCTTCGAAATTCGAGTCGTGAAGTCGTCTGCATAGTCATCATTAACTGGACAATAAATAATATTAGCGTTTCCACGCGGCGGAGGTGGAATGTGACGCGCCCGCGCTTGAGCATGAATAAAGCCCCACAAGCAGCTTTCCTTCATACCTCCATCTTCTCCAACTCCCTCCATCTCATAACCCTACCAGAACAATGCCTACCATCTCAGTCGACACAAGCAGTGGTATGTTCACGCTCTGTATTCATAGCAATTTCGTATCCTAACAACGCTCAGGACCTGCAGTGCCTCCGATATCGCAGTTAGTCTCCATGCAGTTTATACATCCCTAGCTTCATTGGCTCACAACGATCTCAGAGAAATAGTTGTAGGACTAAACGGGGAGGCCTTGTTTAGCGACAAGTACGCGTTCAAGTGCGCCGTTGCGGACGCCAAGGGTCCGCGACGGTTCATGGAAGATGCACACTCCGTGGTAGTCCCTTTCGCCGGGATTCACGGACAAGGATTTTTCGCCATCTTCGACGGACATGCTGGCAAGCATGCAGCAGAATGGTGTGGTCAAAACTTCTCGATAGTACGATACATTTCTATCTCTATCGTACCTACACAGCTGATACCGCGATCAGCACCTTTTGGATCGTCTACGGAAAGCATCATCAGAGCACATCCCCGACATCCTTAATGAAACGTTCCACGCTGTTGATCACGACCTCACGAAGATGGCAGAACAGTCAGAAGGGAAGATGCATTCTGGATGTACGGCTGTGACAGCCTTTCTCCGTCTTGAAGACGCGACTGGTCGCCAAAGCTTCCTCCCGCCTCATTACGATCCCCTGGGATCTTCGCAAGACCTGATCGAATCAGAGGATGTAACAGAGGGGGATGAAGAGGAGAGTCGGGAGAAGACGACGCCAAGTACTGCAGATGGCAAGCCAACGAAAGCAAGTAAGCTCAAGAACGCAATTCGCAGCATCGGCACCTCTTCTCACGCTCGAAAAGCCTCTCAAGGGTCAACATCACCAAGCATCAGTCCTAAAGAACGGAAGAGTCAACACATATTCAGTCCGCCACCTGAGCTCAACGTTCGTCGCGTGCTGTACTGCGCTAACGCTGGAGACGCTCGTGGAGTGCTTTGCAGAGCAGGAAAGGCAGTTCGGCTGACATACGACCACAAAGGTACTGATAAGCAGGAGGCGAAGCGGATCATGGATGCTGGAGGGTTTGTCATGAGCGGTCGTGTAAACGGTGTACTAGCCGTTACGCGAGCTCTCGGCGACTCCTCTATGAAAGAATTCGTCGTTGGTGCACCGTATACCACAGAAACGGACTTGACAGAAGAGGATGAATTCATAATCCTTGCTTGTGATGGAGTGAGTCGATCCTTTGCTATATATAGTAGATTCCTGATCTTATGATTTTGATATTCTGCGTAGCTCTGGGATGTTGTCGAGGACCAAGGCGCAGTAGACCTAGTTCGCGCAATTGCAGATCCGAAGAAGGCGGCAGATGAACTCCTGGACCACGCCTACAAGAACTACTCGACCGATAACGTGACCGTGATCATCGTGCGCTTCCGTAATCCCGTCCTCTCGTCCTAATAGCCTGGCAACCACGACAAATTTCGATCACACGCGAAGACCCCTCCTCACGGCTGCCTGTAAGCCTGTGTCACCGATTAGGCCTAACTAGGAGGGCGATTCTCTAACGTAGCTCTACTGGGTGATTGCTACTTGTCGTGCCTACGACCTCCACGCTGGTTTTTGGGGCTTCCACCATTGCGCCATTTTTTCTACAGACCCCATCGTGATCTATCCTTTATATTTTCTTCACTGGGACATTCGCCACTGGTATTGGTCTTTTCCTCCTTGAATGCTCAGATTGCTCCCCACTCTTCCACATGCGCCGTTCTATCATCTTTCCAACGTCTTTGCAGTGTTTACGAATAAATATGCATCATTATTGTATCATCCGACTCAAGTACACACATCACACACGTAGCACATATCAACGATGTAATTTTAGCTACTGCATCATGGTTTCCACATATAACCTCGCAAGCCACATCCGTACCGAGGAGCGCCCCTGACCAAAGTCTACAATAACCCAGTCATTCAAGGTTTCGAGACCACTTGAGGAGAGTTCAAAACGTACTTGCTCCATGAGCAACTCCTTAGTAATGGCAAAGATGGACCGTTCTGAGAACTTGCCATCTAGCATTACGATGTCGATTTCAGGGAAAGAGGTCTCTTTTTTGAGCTCACGCTGAGCTCTCCAAGTTACATCCGAGTCGGGGAATGACGTCGCGAAATAAATCTTCTTCAATGTCAGGGCCCTGCGTGATTTTCGAAGACCTTCGAGGCTGGTGGACAAGTGACTCAGTTCTTGGTGAAACGTAGAGGGAAGACTGGCGTTGGTCCGATTTAAGACAAGGGTGTTCAAGTTGGGCCAGTAAAGCTGTTTGCCGTCGGGGTTGCCGTCCATCAGGCTGCTCAGGCCGCGAGACGTTGCCTCGCTTTCATCAGTGGCCATAATTATAGTGGCATTTGGGCAGATATCTTGAATCTCCCTATAGGCTGTGTAGCTCTCCAGATCCAGTGCAACAGTTGTCACTTGCCCAAGCGGCCAAGTACTACTGATTCGTCCTGGCCAAGAAGTGAGGGAACGGCGGGGCAGATTCGAGTTCCTAGGGGCATCCTAAGAGAGCAAGACTTGGACCCCTTCAAAATCAGGCTCGAGTCTAGCGGGTTCATTTTTTTGCACGCATGATTTGGAAGTATGTCCCGGTCGGATGTTTCGACGCTCTAGCTTGTCAACTCACGTAGTAGGTATCTAGGCGCTAAATCAAGCAACAACGCCAGGTAAATACAGCTCGGGGGAGCTGTAAGAGACTTTCGGAAGAATTAGAGTTTGTACGACATAGGCATGACCCAATCATACGATGGGGTTGCTCGCCTGTGTCCGCTCAGTTAGTAACCTAGGCGAGTAAATAAGTAGCGAGAGTCATGTGGTAAAGGATGATTGAGAATGTCAGTCTGAGAAAGTTAGAGGGAAAGAGGTGATGATGAAAGTTTGGAGTATGGGTTATGATGGTCGGGATCAAAGCGTCCTTGCGGAGTCCCAAAAGCCGAGTTGCCCAAAAGGGAAATTGTTGGTAACGCTGAAACCTCGGCCATCAAAGCCTTTTGTCAAGCGTGCTCGAGTATACCAGTCAACGTGGCTGGCAATAATCTTCCTAAAATCAAAGCTCATCCTTACAGCGTCCAATATACAGCGGATATCTTAGGCTGTTCTCGAACTTTTCAAATGACAATATCTCTACATCATGTCAACAATACTTGCCGCTCGTCTCGGGCGGCACCGCCCGACTGTGACTCTTAGGATGACAAAGCACCCGCTTTTGAGAGGTTGCTACGACCTTCAATCCGTCTTTTGGTGAGTGATATACTTCTTACCTGCGAGCCTTCGAGTACTTACTCGCATTTATCGTCACCAAAGCCCTCTCAGCAATGCCACTTCCTCCACATAGGATCAAGATGCGCGTAACTCGATCTGTGACGCGTGCATTGACCACTGCTTCTTTACAAGTCGAGGAGCAGCAGGCAACTGGGATCCAAGCAGAGTTGAAGAACAGTGGAACGCGTGGCCGAAAGCGCAAAGCTATCGATGAGACGACTTCTGAGATTGTGACTACTACCATCACCAAGGAGGTGAAGAAGGCGCGTTCGACAGTGAAGGCGAAAGCGAGCAAAGAGGACACGTCGCAGAAGATGGCGACACCGTCACGGTCATTACCAGTTGCTAGTACTTTGGCGGAAAGCGCATTAGAAACACTGGTTCCGGCTGTGCTCACGTTCTCGTTTGAGGAAGCGAAGAGACATCTCATCAAGGAGGACCACCGCTTCGGGGATATCTTCGACCTTGTACATTGCAAACCATTTGAACACCTCGAACAAGTAGACCCATTCCGGTATGATATACGTTCCTTATATCAACAACAGCTGATGATCTGAACGATTCGTTTGGCGTGATAGTACTTTAACACACTCAATTTTGTGAGTCTTAAGCTCTCCCCTGCTTGACTAGCGATGCTGACGTACTCCTCGCAGAGGCCAACAAATCTCGTGGTTGGCCGCACGTTCGATCACTCACAGATTTGTTCGACTCTTTGATCCTTCGCTTCCTGAGAAGCCTGTGGATCATAACAAGTTTGTTCACTTTTACGTCTCGCTACGGAATTGTCGCGCTTACGGTACAGTCAAGAACCACAGATTTCTTCCCTACAGCACACCAAGTTACGACGATGGACATACCTACCCTGAGAACGGCTGGTCTTAGTCAGAGAAAGGCAGAATACGGTAATACTTGACCGATCGTGACTTTTAACGATGGTTTATTGTGTTTTGTAGTTCTCGATCTTGCATCTCGCTTTGCTGATGGACGGTTGTCTACTGAGAAGGTCCTCGCGGCAAACGACGAGGAGCTGTACGAAATGCTCATCGAAGTTCGAGGGATTGGAAGGGTAAGTCGCTTTAAATTCCAACTAGCTAAGAATACTGAGAGTAGTGTGACTTCGTAGTGGACGGGTGAGCTTTTGAGCTAACATCTCATCGAGGAATAGATGCTAACTGTTATTATTCTAGTTGACATGTTTGCAATCTTTTCCCTCAGGCGGCCTGATATACTTCCAGTCGGTTAGTGCCACTGGTGAGATTATCTCATGTGTAAGCTCACAAAGGGATTGTCATCTAGGTGATCTCGGCGTCCAACGTGGCATTTTACGATGGTTCTTGTCTCGTCATTCTTCGGCATATACCGTGTCAGTGTCTCCCTTGAAGCAAACGAAACAGCTAGACAGCGGGAAAGCTACAGAAGACTCGAAAGAAGATGACGATTCAGATGTATTGCCTGTGCTTAATCAAACCAGCAAGACTGCTGAGCGCAACGAAGAGCCTGATGATGTCGGCGTTTCATCCGTTCCGCCTGCACCTTCACTGCCATCGACACCTGGCCCCAAAGGAAAGAAGGGCAAGAAGAAAGCTGTCGCGAAGAGCAAGAACGACTCTGATACTGAAGATACTGGTGTGCTCCCAACACCATTCACACCATCAATTATCAAGACTTTGAATAAGGCACTAGCCTCGAGTGATATACCCCCTTTGCCTGCTGGATTGACTGTTGTTGAGCTCAAGAAACGGCTCGATACCAAGAAGAAGATCAAGTAAGATTTTGTTCCATTTGTCGTTCATTGAGTGCGGTCACTGATGACTCTCTTGGTGATTCAGAGGAGCGTTTCTCACTCCGCAAGAGATGGAGGCTTTGACTGAACCGTGGAGGCCATATCGTAGCCTCGGTAAGTCTGCTTCGGTCTGAAGAATAATTTAATCGAGACCAGGGTTTAAACATTGCACACTCTAGGCGTTTACTACATGTGGGCGTTGGCAGAAGAGCCAAAGTAGTCACTGTCCACATCGAATGCATCCCACCATCGTCCGAATACATTTTTTCCTGCGTTATTTCATCTCCTCTTGCTGTATATACTGCACACAATATAGATTATTTTTTCTCGTAATTATCTCATAAAACTATGTCTAGCCAATAATTTGGGTTTTGCATGGGATTCGCCATATTCGTCATTTCACGCCTAACTCGCCTCACTCGAATGCATGCTCGTCTCGCCGGATGAAGACCGCAAAACTTCTCTCAACTACCTCGACGACGGTTTTCCTCCACGATGGATTTTGCAGACATCCAGCGTTGTTTGCGCATCCAGCGTGTGGGGGAATTGTCGTCCTCTGATAACGTACACACGATTTCACGGAAGAGCCTGCTGACTGAGCCAGATAGTTGTAACTGGCGCTATCGTCGAAACCGCTCACACACACAGTCGGCGCAGTCTATCTTCACGACGAGCTCACGGAGACGGCCCTCGACAAGACGTTCACAGTGAAGACGATGGCCATCTCTGAAGACGAGAAGACCTTGCCTCTGTTCGCGGACGGGACGGCGACGGTAGGCGACGCATCACCTGTTGAGAGACGCCGTCAATCAAGGTCTCGTGCATGGCGGATATTCGCTTTGGTAGCGGCCTGGACGACTATCAGCTTTCTCTACACATCGCGGAGTACATGGTCGACGGAAACATCGAGCAAGAGGCACACGTGTGGGAGTTCATCATGCGAGAGGAACGAAGCATGGCTTATCCGAGCGAAACATGGAGCAGTCGCCAGCGAGAACGGTCTGTGCTCTGAGATCGGCGTAAAGACGTTGAAGAAAGGCGGGAACGCGGTGGATGCAGCTATTAGCGCGACACTGTGCATTGGAGTGACGAATATGTTCTCGTGGGTCGCCTCTTATTTATGGGTGAATGCAAGGTTTATCATTTGCTGTACAGTGCAGGTATTGGCGGTGGAGGATTTATGACAGTACGGATACCTACTCTTGGAGGCAAAGACACGTCGAAAGCCTATACGGTCGACTTCAGAGAGACTGCTCCGGCAGCCGCCAATGAAACGATGTACGTCGGGCAACCTATAAACGCACTTTTTGGTGGACTCGCAGTCGGTGTACCTGGAGAACTTCGCGGTCTAGAGGAGATGCACCGTAGATGGGGCACGTTAAGCTGGAAAGAACTTGTTATGCCAAGCGTCGAACTCGCAAAGGGATGGAGGGTGTCAAAGGAGCTAGAGAGACGGATTGAGATGTTCGGCGCTCTCATGCACAATTCGCCCGATTGGAAGGCAATATTCGCACCGAAAGGATGTCTCCTGCGAGAGGGTGATCTCATCCAGAGGATAGCGCTTTCTCGCACTCTTGCGAAGATCGCAGAAGAAGGCCCAGACGCGTTTTACTCCGTGCGTAGTATGTTCATCTTCTATGTCGCAGTGTACCTTACCTGTCTCGCTTAGGGTCCAATTGCAGAGTCTCTTGTTGCAAAGGTACAAGAAGCAGGAGGAATCATGACTCTTCAGGACTTCGCAGATTACAAGGCGAAAGTCGAGCCAGCACTTGAAGGTTCTTACCGTGGAAAGCGGGTCTATACGACTCATGCGCCGACATCCGGACCAGCTCTCCTGCATATGCTGAATCTTCTTGAACAGTTCGAGGACTTCGTCGAAGAAGGCCGCAGTAGTCTGAATATGCATCGCGTGATTGAGATCATGAAATGTACGTCCCATATGTGTGTCCCGCTGAATATAGCATTAACAATAGAGAATATACAGTTGGTTTCGCAGCTAGGTAAATCCTTAAGTATAGAGCTGGTTTTGCGTTCTTTAACGGGTGTTGCAGGACGAAAATCTCCGACCCTGCATTCGTGCATCGGGATAGTGCGCGAATTCTGGAGATCCCAACAAAGGAGTATGCGAGAAGGGTGTTCCTCAACATCACAGATGTGAGCACCGTCTAACCTCACCATCGGAGCCCATTCTTAATCTACCACAGGACCGAACCCATCCTCCAGAATATTACCAACCTGTTTATGACGTGCCAGTCGATCATGGAACGGTAAATTAAGCTATTTTTCTTAATGAGATGAACGGAATGCTAATCATAGATTCAGAGTCACGTATCTGTTGTTGACAAGAACGAAATGGCCGTCTCCATAACATCAACAGTGAATATCGTGTTTGGATCCCAGGTCCTAGACCCTGTCACGGGTGTGATCATGAATGACGAGGTACGCAAAGCACATGTCTTTCAAGTTGCTTAAGTTCTGATTCCACTTGTATACAGATGGACGACTTCTCCACTCCCGGTGTTCCGAACAGTTTCGGACTCTATCCTTCACCCTGTACGTTCCCGTGCCACTGCTACCGACCGTCTCGCCATGTCTAATTGACCTATTCTCCCCCGACTTAAATCAGACAACTACCCTCAGCCAGGCAAACGCCCACTCTCCTCCATCGCTCCCACTATTATGGAGCACCTCGATGGCTCTTTTGCAGTCACCATCGGTGGCTCCGGTGGTTCAAGAATATTCCCTTCCGTATTCCAAACTCTCGTTAACCTCGACTGGGGACTGGATGCAAGTGAGGCTGTGGAGTATGGACGCGTGCACGATCAACTCTTTCCGCTACTTGTAGAAGCGGATAATGTGTTTCCTTCGAATATTTTGGAGGATTTGAAGGTTAAGGGGCATAACATCACTGGTGCGTGTTATTTGGCTCGGTGTATCTCTAAGGAGATAGCTAATTTTTTGTGATAGTGGCCGATATTAGTCGGGTTGCGGCTGCTGTGCAGGTTATAACGAAGGAAGGGAGTACGATTCAAGGTATGGTTTCGATAATGTTGAACATGGATTTCCGTTGTTGATACGTGTGTTTAGCTGCTAGCGATTCGAGGAAGCGAGGAAAGGCAGCTGGCTATTAATAGCAAGTTAGTGTAACGTGCACCGCAGCAAGAGTGCTTCGAGCGGGCGAACTCAGGATGGGATTACTTACGCATTGCTATTATCACTTTTTTTGCTAGAATTCTATATGATGCTATAATATCATTGAACACTGATACAATTTGCTGCCGTCCGTCCGTGTGTGTCGACTAATGCTTATAATGCAAAGTGAATATTGGATTTAAGAAACGCAAGCATGTCCCGTACAACAAGAATGTATTTATGATGATAATCATGAGGATCTCTTCGACGCGCTATCAACGACTAACAATCCAAGTGAAGTTACAATCGCCATCAACGGCGAAAACAGATACTGTATGGAAAGGTTGGTATTCGTATGGATAAGAGCGAGGATAATACGTACAGAGATCGTAAGATATCCAGCAATAGGCCCTTGGTCAACGTTCACAAGCTCAGAGACGTTGGCGAGTACCATGGCTGACGGTCCAGAAGGAATAAGTACAAGGAGGAACCTATAAACGTTATCAATACCACGCGCGAACCCATGCATGATGGCACGGAAACGCACCAAACGAGTTTGTCATTGACATACCAACCCCTTCCAGCTGTCGTCCACACAAACAGCAAACTCACACTTGGCATGACCAGGAAACGAATAAACATCGAGAAGCTTGTCGCTTTAAACGATGGTCTAACACCGGGTAAGAGAGCCAGCTGAGTTCCGACGATGAACATTTGAAGTACAACACTGTGCAAGTGGTTCACATTGAATACACGACTAGCTGTGATGAATTCTAACGGCTTACTAGAGCTCTCCAAGGTTCTCTATCGCCTGTGTGACGGAGCTGTATAGTGCGCCCTCTTCACTAAAGAATACCTCGTGTAGTGGTGGTATAATCTATCAGAAACTGTAAGATTTCTCAAGGAAGGCTGAGGGGTGCTTATAACTCACACCAAGGAGAAGTGCAATGATAGCAGCTACTAATGGTGCGCTCATCCAATGAAGGATTCCCTTGATAGGCTTTTCAAGGACTTGAATGCTGCGGGGCCAATGTATGTCAGGTTGATCCTCGATACCAGCGAACGCCGCTGGAAAGTCTCCCTCTTCTTCTTCTTGACCTCTCGTGCCATAGGAGACATTCTCGTAGTTCTGCAACAACCCGACATGCTCTCTATCTTGAACCACTGGGTTAAGTCTCCCGGGTTTGCTGACGAGAGGAGTGACATGTGCTGGCCCTCGTCCCGCATCCCGGTCTTCGCCTTCGTCATGCCTAAGGACAAAGGGAGCAACCTGGAACGTGAAGCTTTGCTGTATGACGACGTTGAGCAAAATGTATGACTTAGCCCTACTGTGGAGTTCCGACGGATCTTCGCCTGGTGCACCAAGCGAATTAAGAATACCGGTGGACTCGAGAGATTGTAAAAGTAGCAAGGGTAGTGCGCTGCTATTAGGTCTTCCAGACGCAACGATAACCCAATAAGGAGTTTTGAACACCTTTTGTCCAAACCATCCGAGGAGGTGAGCGAGAATCGTACTCAATAGTCCCCAAACCGGAATAATCCATAGTTTGGTAATGTTGCCTGCAGTGAGCTCCGGGCCCATTTGCTCGATGATGAGACATGGTAGAAAGAGATTCGAGCATAGTTCGGAGATATGGTGGACGGCCTTGTGATCCAGAACTTTCAAACGTCCAACGTAGTATCCTGCGG
Organism: Irpex rosettiformis; assembly: GCA_022160335.1. Taxonomy (NCBI): domain Eukaryota; kingdom Fungi; phylum Basidiomycota; class Agaricomycetes; order Polyporales; family Irpicaceae; genus Irpex; species Irpex rosettiformis. The sequence continues at coordinate 256,574 of MU274915.1, read as the reverse complement.
AGAGTGTAAGGAGCACGGAGACGGAGCCTTCGAATGCGCCCAAGAAAGCAGGACCCAGCGAGGAATCCGCATCCGACATGATGCGGGGCGATAAAGCAAGGCGGGGAGGGCGTGAGGGGAAGGGGAAGGGGAAATTTGGTGGTCGTGCGACAGATTGATCAACACCGTCGCGGGTTAAGTGGAGGCTTACTTGGATAAGGCTTTCAGTGGCGACTAAGGATGGAGTAAATTCAACCCGCAAATGTGACAGCCGTGGATTCTGCAGGTGACTTCGTTCCTGAATATTGAATCCTGAGCACTCCTATGTGACACGTGACGTCATTTCACGTGATCGTGTCAGAACGCGAAAACGCCTTAGAGGCTAGAATTACATGAAGTCACACACATAAAACATACACGGCTACAAAACGCACATCATGATGTCTATCAAGCTATGATATATCTTCGTAGTCTTCACCAATACCAAGGTATTTTCGAATTTCGTCTGGGTCGACTGAATATTGTCGCGTAAAATGAGACAGTACTACGGAATAGTTGTCTGACGAAGCATTGAGATCTAAGAGACAGTATATGATAAGAGTAGGGCCTACCAGTCCATCTCACTGCTGCCTCCTTCGCAAGAATGACAGCGCGTTTCTTTTCTTCCACTTTCACAGGATCGCAGGCGCCATACTTCGTAAGTTCAGCCTTAAGGGTCTCCAGTTCTTTTCTCAGCGACTCGAGCTGTTCCAGTCCTCTCGTGCGTTCTTCCTAGCGTTAAATTTGGTGTTATTCAAAGCTTTGTGGGGCTGCCGTGGCACTCACGCTCTCGGTTCGCGCAGCTTGTTCAACTTCAATGGCCGCACGCACTTCGGCTAGTTGGGTTTGCTGCGTTGCTTGGTTCTTCTTCACTGTATCGAGCCTATTCTGCATCTGTGTGCGGCACAAACAGGGGTTCAGTAACCCACGGCTCTATGAGAGCTATCGGCACCCATAGTTATGTTACCATTGCACCACGCTGAGAAGGGAAGCTCCAAAAGACTGCATATATGCGCGTATATCAGCATTGGATGACCTAATATGCGTGCAAATTAGAGTCTCTCACAATTAGAAGACCCAATTTTGTCGGCTTGAACGAGGCCATCGTCGACAAGCGATTGCAGAACCTCTTTGACAGATTGCGAGACTGAAAAAAGCATATTAAACGTTAGCATACCACATCTTATTATAATAATCAACACTGGCGTACCAATCCCCTTCATCTTTGGCCCCAGCTTTTCCAGCTCTTTGAGCTAAAATTGGGTAAAAGGCGTCAGTGATAGCTGCAAAAACTACTAGCCTCGCAACAATGAGACCTGATAGAAGTCTTTCTGTGAAGCGTAGTTTTCATGAGTAGAATGAAAGAGCCATAGAAGTTCTGCACGTACTGTCTCATGGAAGATCTCTAATAGACGAACACGTTTCTCTTCTGCGGATAATCCTCTTGGTGCCTATGTGTCGGTCATGAACGCGTTTAACATTGCACGATTACTGGAGACAAGGTTGACGTACCATGATAATAATTATACCTCTATATTATGCGTGGTGTACTAATACTCCTCCTAAAATAATGAAGATATAGGAGGTGGTTAATACGAGATTGACATTGAAGTTCAATGAAGTGTAGAAATCAGATTCAAGCTGCAGTCGCGTTTGCCAGCTCCCACTCTCGGCCCGCTCACCATCATTGATCCGTCTAAGTCTTTGATCCGGATTCCGAGGTGTTCCCGAGATAGCGAGAAAGTTCTCCTAAGTCCTTCATCGCAAACCACCACCACCTAAAATGCAGTGAGTAACCTCTCTCAATTAAACATGTCGCTCACAAGTTGTCCTATAGAGATAATAGAGTACATCGCAGAGTTTTTACTCTCTGACCCACGTCGTCTTGGGGCCTTGGTGGGAGCCTGTCGGTACACTTACACGGTCCTCAGACATTATCTTTACCGGTCGATAACATGCGAGAGTGATACAGCCGGTGCGCTATGCTGTCGGACGCTATTAGAGTCAGAGGAATTAGCAAAGCTTGTACGGTCGTTCTCCGTATATGGACCCGATCACTTGCATGGTGAAGAAAATCGGGAGTTTATTCGCAACTTGGCCAAGGCATTGAGGAGTATGCCGAGTCTTGTCTCCCTCAACTGCGATGTCGGCTATTGCAGCCTCGAAGTTTGTATCGTTCTGTCTACTGGGCACTTTGACAATCTGGAATATCTTGCCCTTCGCTTTACGGACCGCTCCATCCCTATATCGCGTTCCGTTCATCAATTGCAAGACTTAAAACCTCGCCTCCCCAACCTCAGGCGACTTCTCATACGAGACAATACGCAGCCTTCGCATGCCCAAATTTTCATCCAATATTTCATCGACTACCGTCGATCCGCCCTCTCCGATGTCATGTTCAGTTGTTGGTACGATAGTGGCAACAAATTTCTCCTGGTTCCATGCGATGCTCCGGAATGGTCCTCATTGACTGACTTGACTATCCGACGCGATGCTTTTTCTCCGGCCACGATGTCATTGGTGCCGTCCGTCCGCAGATTAACCCTTCTACGTGACCTACGCCCCATGCCCCCCTTGCCGGCGCACATCCTACCACGTCTGGAACACATTGGTTGTGCGGCATTCAATTTGAGCGCGTTTCTCCCGAAGGGTGACAGAACGAAGGGACGTCCTATTAGTAGTGTTACGCTAGATGGAATCTCAGCTACCGGAGCGTATCACGGGCCTCGTAATCAGCCTACTCGGACTTCTCTCAGAAATGCACTTTCTCAGCTCGCATTCTCGTCAAAGCCCATCGACTTCCTGGGGTTTCCGATTCGAATGCTATACGCCGAATATTTCTCGGACGTTTCACCATATCTCCAGGAAGCAACGTCGCTGATTGTGCATATTGTTATTCGTGCAGATGTGCAGACAAGCGAGGTACGCGCGAACCCCTCAGTACCTTGCTTATGTTGCTGAAGAGACTTTACAGCGACGGAACGCAACGAGAGGCACACCAATGCGCGAACTGGGGGAACGGATCGTACAACAGCTACCCTGTCTAAAGACGCTTCTCATGCCAAATGCAATTATACCATGCAAGAACGACCCGCCTGCTGCATCTGAAGAGGAGAAGATGTCTAGACATAAATCAATACTGAGCGAATGGTCAACCTATTGTCCTACGTTAAAACGCGTGTCTCTAGGCAAGGAGTACCTTTGGGAGATGAAAGAGGAGGGCTGGAGGAGAGTGGATGCATTGTATGAGCGGGATGACCACGAGCTGAGGTATTTCGACTATTGAAAGGGAAACTATATTTATGCTGTATGTACACACCGTAGAAAATCTGTACATCATTGGCACAGTACAACTACCGGATAATATATAGATTATCGGGTTGAATTGGCTCCCCAGTCCGAACATTGTAATTCTGGAAGAACTAGCCGATAGAGATCATACTTTCGCGTTGTTTGCATAGTGCTACTTTTTCTTCTGAGCGAGTGCGGATGCTGCATTTGAAAGGGTTTGGGTAGCTGTACGCCGCAGATGTCACCTTTTGATCATCTTGATCCTCGAAAAAAAAATCTCACCTCGTCAAACTCGCCTTCCATGTAGGATCAATAGATAGTTCCTTTCCTGCTGTGTCGCGAGGCGGTTTGAAGTCGAATAAATGGACGACGGTTGCAATCAGAATATAAGTCGAATTTCCTGCTAGATATCTTCCTGGACACACTCTGAATAACGTTAAGTACCGAGATCAGTTATTTATTCAAGGCAGAGTGAACTCACCGACGACCGAAGCCGAAGATGTAAGAGTTTGGGTCAATTTCATCGTAGTTAGGTTGCAGGAACCGTTCTGGGATGAACCTCTCGGGAGGGAATTCTGGAGCACACACACGTGACACCGCCCTACAGCACGAGAATCCGCTTGATGAGCTCACGCTATGAAACGAAACTATCATTGCTTACCATACGTTGGGAACTACAATGGCATCTTTCGGAATAAGGAAGCCTAGGTAGAGTGTGGGTCGTTCGTTGATCGATCATTGTCCAACTTTGACGCCCTCACCCTTGTATATCACATCTTCTGCTGAGCGATGAGCAAGGCCTACGAGGAACATTTAAACAACATTGCAGTAAACTTTATGATGAGACTTACCAAGGGGCACGGGAGGATACCAGCGCATAGCCTCCTTGATTAGTGCATTCAAATATGGCGTAGACTCTCGGTCAGCTATGGTTGGAAGTCTATCCCCTATGATCCTGTCAAGCTCTGCCTGAGCCGTACGCTGCACTTCCGGATACTGCATCATCGCCAAAATTGCGTTGAGGACGACCGAATAAGTCTATGTTTTCAATTTACAAGTCAGACACTAGCATAATTTGATTATGTAGAGGTGTAGCTCACCGTGTCGACCCCACCTAACAGAATAGATATTGGTTAGTTCGAGATGTACTCTAGTACTAGAGTGTATATACGACATACCACCGTACATAGCTCCAGCAACCCATGTAACTGCCTCCTCAAATGTCTTGCGGTCGGGATACAAGTCCTCAGACCAGCTCAGAAGGTCGCTAACGAAACTCGGAGGGGGTGATTTTTCTGAAGTCTGTCACATGGCTAAAATGTAGGTATGATCAAGCGACGAACAAATATCAATGGTTGCTTACCATCTGGGCCTTCACGTGTTAAAACGGGCGGTATACCATCTCGTGGATCATAGCTCTTCCCATCTTTGCTTGAGCGTGGAACGTAAAGAATGGGGTTGACTCTGGAAGGTATTTCACTGAATCATAGTTAAGCGGTTCGTAATAAAAGATCCCGCGTGATGGTGACTCGCAGAAGGGGATTATATCGATTATGGATGCACCCGGTCTGGCAACTTCGGTAAACACGACCTGGGTAGCTTCCGCTTGATCGATATACTGTGCATCCCACTTCAATATACTGACAAGGGAGTAATAATTTATTGATACGTGCCTCCGCCTTTGACATGGTTGGTGAAGTGCCGTACGTGACAGACATAATAATCCTTCCTGTCGCACTGTCAACCCAGCAAGTAAGTATAGAGATTGTTTAGTAACTTCCTGAGTGAGCTTACAGTCGCACATGATCAATAAAGTGCTCTGGATCTGCGAGAAACGCCAGGCTCATAAGGGTAGCAATGTTCTCTTGAATTGGCATGTATTTCTTGACCGATTCTTGGCTGAACGCTGTATGAGCCAGCTTTCGGTGCAACTGCCATGTCTTCGTATTCGACATCATTGCCATAGACTGTCAATTTTGGGTTTAGCAATAAATACGCAGTTTTGCTAGAGTGGCGTACGTACGCGACTCGAACCCATGAGTTCTGTCGCCAGCGTGAACACTGGACGATGAGCGTAAAGGTGACCCTGCTTCACTAAGAGGTCGTTGATCGAGTCTAATGAATTAAGGACAACGATTTCGTTTCCCAGCCCATGCAAGCGAAACATGTCCCCTAGAGAGAGATATCAAAAATTGCCGTGCATGGAGAGATAAGTAGAATGAATCTAACCGAATTGACATTTCCACTCAGTGAATTTATACCAAGGATACTCGGGAGGATAATGGAATAGATTCCCTATCACGGGAAGACTAAACGGTCCTGGCAGTAGAGGAGCTTTTCCTTGTCGTCTGAAGTAAACATATAGTCCAAAAAAGAAAGTGGCACATACGATCAAAGGCATAAGACTGGGATCGAGGACATTTGCCTGACCTTCCATGGCTATAATAAGGGGACTACAAGATGGGGAATAGGAGGGCACAGACGTGAGGACAGAGTGTATGCATGTTATACGGAGAAACCCACCGATGGATTGAGATGACCTGGTGCGCTGGGCCTTCGAGGACGTATGATAGGAGACATCTGTCGTGCTGGAATCAAATGGGTCAGTCACACGGGCGGTACCTCTAGGCAAAATATAGTACTTACTTGTCGATTACCACAATTATCCCCTCACGATGATCACCTCTTAATGGGAGTGAGCGTGGAAGAAGCAAGTTTGCGCCCAACATGAGGACGC
>MU274915.1:152639-233868 GCA_022160335.1 Irpex rosettiformis | reverse complement strand
GCATCGTTCATCCATATCAGACACCCTTCACTCTATATCAACGGGGAGAAGACTATTTTTGACCTGGCTCCCCTCGACTTCATTCATAACATCAATGCGGAATGGGAGGAGATAGCGAAAGGGGACGAGGGAAGGTTTGCTACGTTCGAGGATGCTCTCAGAGTACATAAGGTTATCGATGCCGTTAGAACCAGTGCTAAGGAGGGTCGAAGAGTCAACATTGTTTAAGTTTGCTTTTGTAGATTAGAGTCGCACTACCATTAAGTTGCCTGGCATGAACGACAAACTAAGTATTTAAGCCCAATATTAAGCATGAGAAGCACTTTAATAATTGTAGGCGACATATCTTGAAGCCCATTCAGGCTTAGCAACGTGTCATAGTCCTTAAAGTATCCAGTGACGCAGTGTTTCAATCATGACCCTTAGTAGCCTAGAGGCGACTCGGCACAAGCATTCGAATTTGGGCGGTCCTTCAAGTGAAACTTCCAAGCCTTCCAGTCATGGCTAAGGAGTTGTCTTAACACATTACCCTCAGATTCACAGTCTTAAGACTTGGTACCCCGACAGGACTAGTATCAGTGATGCGGTACGCGCGCCGTTGATGGCCGATGTTTTAGCGCCAAAATAATTACCCTTTTGGGGAAAGACATAAGCGGCGCTCGGATTTGGGGCTCCGTCATCGGAAGGGATGCCATGATCCTCAGATAATATTTTCAACCATTCCAAGTGTGATACCAGCCCCATTCGAAGGATCACTATACAAATATAAAAAAGGTTCTACCCGACATTGATCAGTTGTATTTGCTTCGGGACATGTTCTGATACGTAAAGACGAAACCAGCCAAGACTTCTGTTTATCTATGGTTATGTTTTGAGTCCCCGAAGTTCATAGATTAACATGAACAGCTTTAACAGTGGTGAACCTGCAAGGAGAGTGAGAACATTTTAAAGAGACATTGAGGAAGATAGACGTACGCTTCAAGAGCATGCTGTCCCAACTCTTTCCCAAACCCAGATTGCTTTATACCACCAAACGGTACCCCAACGCCTCCTCCGATGCCGTTGATCTATTGAGAAAGAAACTAGATCAGAACCAGTTTTCTAGACGTAAACGCCACTCACAAGAGCCTGACCGGCTTCAAGTGCGTGCGCCACCCGCAACGCCCGAGAGATGTCCTGACTAAACACCTGGCAAGACAACCCATACTCGGTATCGTTGGCATGCTCGATCGCTTCTTCCTCGGTCTTGAACTTGATAATCATACAGACAGGGCCAAAGATCTCCTCTCTGACGATCTTCATGTCCGGCGTAGTATTGACAAAGATTGTTGGTGGGACGAAGAAGCCCTTATCGCCCTGTCGGGAGCCGCCTGTTAGGACTTTTGCGCCTTCGGCTTTACCAGACTCGACATATCCCAAAACGCGCTATAATATGAAAAATTTATAAGCCAGCGTTCAAGATCTCATGTGGAAGGTGTAGTTACATACCTTCATTTGTATTTCGGAAACAAGAGGACCCTGATCGCAATTGCCATCGAAGCCATTGCCAACTTTGATTCCCCTGGCAGCAGCTGCGAACGCTTCGACAAATCGGTCGTAGATACCCTCCTGAACGTAAATACGTGAACCAGCGGTACACATTTGTCCGCTGTTGTGGCTGAAGAATAGACGAAGCAGTCAGCAACCGAGCCACGAATCAGAAAACCTGACTACATACAAGATATTGAGAACCGTTCCAGTCACAGCCCTCTGTAGGTCCGCATCATCAAATACGAGCGTAGGGCTCTTGCCACCCAGCTCAAGCGTGACACGCTTGAGATTAGTTTTCGCAGCTGACTCCATGATCTTACGTCCAACGAGAGTACTACCCGTGAATGTGAGCTTCCCAATGTCTCGATGGTCGGCCAGAGCTTGTCCGACCGTTTGCCCGTAACCATTTACGATGTTCACAACTCCTGGTGGGAACCCAGCAGCATTGAAATACTCTGCTACTTTGAGAATACTCAGAGGGGTGACCTCTGAAGGTTTTACGACGACTGTGTTTCCTGTGGCAAGCGCAGTTACAACCTTGATGAATGACGTGAGGACTAGAATAGCTGTTGTTAGTATTTGAGGAGGCGTTATACATGGGAGTACGAACGAGGATAATTCCACGGTGCAATAGCAGCCTGCAAGCACCATAGTGAGACACGTGAGCTCTGAGGTTACGAGCTTGTGCGAAACTTACAACAACGCCGATGGGCTCGTGACGAGTGTACGCAAACTTGCTTTCATCAGTCTAAGTACGGGGAAGGTGAGCTTGACGAGTTCAGTGTGAATGGGGAACAATAGTTCACACCTCAATAGTTTGTCCATAGTTCTTGTCCGCCCAGCCAGCAAAATAGCGAGAAACTTGAACAGCTGTAGGAACCTCGAATTTACTGGTGTGCAAGAATAGCTTTCCTATAGCGAGGCAAATTATTCACACACTAAAATTTTGCGTCTTTTTGAACACGAAACTCACCAGTATCGAGGGATTCCAAGGCAGCCAGTTCGTCCTTATGCTCTTCGATTAAATCTGCAAGTTTTCCCAGCATCCTACCTCGCTGGTGGCCAGGCACCTTGAGACCCCACGAAGACTTGAAGGCTTTCTTTGCTGCCGCCACGGCAATATCTACGTCCTCAGAAGTCCCAGCGGAGACCTTGGCGATAACCTCGCCGGTTACTTCATAAATTCTGTCAGCGTTCTAGGAGGAAGTTTGCGCATAAAACTAACCAGGGTTAACGGTTCTAGAGTGAAAGAGCTCGTATCGGCGATAGAGATCATAATTTCAGTGAGAAACTCACTCGATGCTCTGCTTGAGGACTGGCTCAACAAACTTTCCATTGATGAAAAGACCAGTATTGACAGACACGGTGCCTTTATAGACGGGAGTGTCGAAGGTATGAGTGTACGTAGCAGTCATCGCGATAGATCAGAGAGGACGAGAGTAAAGTCGCTAGACAGCGTCTTCATTCAGAGGGTATTATATAAGTGGGGTGGCGTTTAAGCGAGTCTGCTCCTTATTCAAAGTTACGTTCAAAGTCATCAGCACGAATGAAGTGCATGTGGTACGTTGCGCTTTCGCATACGTGATACGTAGTGGTGCCGTTCTTGAGGGTTAATGAAGACATTGATGACATGAAGCGGGGGTCATGGCATCGTTTCCCGTTTCGCATCGGCACTGGATACGTAGGCACACTCTCTTCGATGTAGCCGCACGCATTCCCACACACAACCTCATATATCCACGAGAAAGATTAGCAACACCAAATCGCGCTGGGGAAGACGCTCACACGGTCGATTCGTACTTGGCACGAACAAATCCGTCAGAGTATAGGGTATTCTGGTAATAAAATATACAGCTAAAAGCCGAGAGAAATGTTCAACGCTAGCAATGTACACTGTATGAGTACTCACTGGTTGTAGCAGGTCTTGATCCAAAGAATCCGTAGGTACTAGCAACTGCAGTAAAGTTTCTTGAGGACCATGGTACGATGTTCGACGTGCGATTAGAGTGCCCACGCCCATGTCACTGCTTTGGATAGCAATTGAAACTTGGGCGGTAAGCTGGTTCGAATATTACGGCCGTCATGGGGTGGGAATCCCGATTTCACGGAGTAGCACTAAGCGCAGCGCAAGCACAGTGATAAAGCAAGTGACTGGCTCAGCGGTGGTCATCAATATCGCGGTGCCGGTGGAGGAGGACCGTTTCGTCAAAGCAAAGGCAAGCCACGATTGCCTAAAGCGGGACGTGGCGCTTAACTTGCACGTGACTGCTTTTGGGGGAAGGCAAGATTCGAAATGACTCTCCTTCCGCTGCTACGTTCCAGTCGACCCCTTCACGCCTCCAACAGACTCTCGAGCTCAAGCATGGCAGATGTGCCAACTCTGAGCATCACCTTACTTGGTGCCGGCCAAGAAGTCGGTCGCTCGTGTTGTGTTCTACAATACCGAGGCAAGACCATCGTATGTGACACTGGTGTCCACCCGGCTTACAGTGGCATGGCCTCTTTGCCATTCATCGACGAACTGGATTGGAGTACTGTGGACGTTATTCTCATTACTCAGTGCGTTTTGAATCCCCTCTTTGTTGTAAAGCTCTAACAGAAAGCACCAAAGCTTTCATCTTGACCACGCCGCAGCCCTCACGTACATAATGGAAAAGGTGCGCTGATGCTTTTTCTTTTAAAAGTGCATTTCTTACAACAGTTTCCAGACAAATTTCAAGGACGGTAAGGGCAAAGCGTATATGACACATCCAACAAAAGCTCTGCACAAGTTCATGATGCAAGACTTCGTACGAATGGGGTCAGTGCTGTAACTACCGAACATACCATCGACATTGCTCAATCATACTATCAATCCCAGTTCTTCAACTTCCGACGCCTTGTTCTCGCCAATGGAGCTTTCTATGTCTATGGCTGATATTATCCCTGTCTCCGCTCATCAGGTCATTTCCCCTTGTCCTGGTGTTACATTCACCCCATACCATGCTGGACACGTTCTCGGTGCTTGTATGTTTCTCATCGACATCGCTGGTCTCAAGATTCTCTACACCGGCGACTACTCTCGTGAGGAAGACCGGCATCTTGTAAAAGCAGAAATACCCCCGATTCGCCCTGACGTGCTGATAGTCGAAAGTACCTACGGTGTACAAACCCTTGAAGGTAGAGAAGAAAAGGAAATTCGCTTCACAAGCCTTGTTCACTCAATCATTCGTCGTGGCGGACATGTTCTCCTCCCAACGTTTGCTCTCGGTCGTGCTCAGGAACTTCTGCTAATTCTGGACGAATACTGGAAGAAGCATCCTGACTTACACAACGTGCCAATTTACTACGCTTCAAGTCTCGCTAGAAAATGCATGGCTGTATATCAAACATATATTCACACCATGAACCAGAATGTGCGGTCAAGATTTGCGAAACGTGACAATCCCTTTATCTTCTCGTGAGTCGTTTCGATACATCATGGCTCTCAAGCGCTTACTCGCAGAGTCATGCTTTAGACATGTATCAAATGTTCCCCAAAGCCGAGGCTGGGAACGAAAGATTGCCGATGGTCCTCCTTGCGTCGTCTTGGCCAGCCCCGGATTCATAACACAAGGACCCAGCCGCGAACTTCTCGAATTATGGGCTCCAGATTCTCGGAACGGAGTCATCATTACCGGTTACTCCATCGAAGGGACCATGGCGAGGGTGAGTGCACTACGCAGTTTGAGTTTGTGGAGGGGCCGGTCGTATAGCATCCCTTGCCTCGTCTTGTATGTACACCAAGAAAATAGAAAAAGCTCTGTTTTCACTCCCATCAACTATCAAGCATCTGGCCGGTCTGTCCCTCTTTCCAGATTCCGCTTTTTGTGACAAGCTATGCGATGCGGCTCAGCCTATTTCGATCACTTTGTGAAGAGTGGTGACTCATACATATGCTCTATTTCTCTTCTTAGGAGATCCAAAACGAACCGGATGAGATCACCTCTATCAAAGGACATTCGATACCTCGCAAGTTATCAGTCGATGAAATATCGTTTAGCGCACACGTAGACTATTCACAAAACTCGGAGTTCATCGAGGCGGTACATGCTGAACATATCGTAAGTTGCAATCGCAAAAATCATCAAGGCACAGTGTAACACACTCAATACATCGATTGACGTTATCTCATACTAGGTTCTCGTGCATGGCGAGCAAACGGCTATGGGAAGGCTGAAGGCGGCGATGCAAGATCGATACAAGAATCGAGATGAAGACGTCAAGATCCATACTCCCCGCAATCTCGAGACTCTCGAACTCACTTTCCGCGGGGAGCGTGTTGCAAAGGTGCTTTTCTGTCTCTTTGACGTGCATGTGCCACTGACTCACTCTGTATCCTCTCTAGGCTATCGGTACACTAGCTGCAAGGCCTCCACAAGCCAACGATATTGTATCCGGTCTTTTGGTAGCCAAAGACTATTCGTACACCCTCCTTGACCCACGCGACTTGCGCGACTTCGCGGGCTTGACGACCTGTGTCGTCACTCAGCGACAAAAGATCGCGCTGGGTGTCGGCTGGGAGCTCGTGAGGTGGCATTTGGAGGGGATGTACGGGAAAGTAGACGAGGGTTTGGATCAGGATGGTGTTCCTACCATGCGCGTGCGTACACAACGTCATCGTCCCTCGATAAATTTAAAGTACTGATTGTTGTGTGCGTGTAGGTCATGGGAGCGATTGACGTGAAGCAAATGTCCGAACATGAACTCGTCCTCGAGTGGGATTCCAGCGCAAGTAATGATATGATCGCAGACTCTACGTTGGCTCTTATCACGGGAATCGACAAAAGTCCTGCTTCCGTTAAACGTACTGTTTCTCCATCTCTCATTCTCAGAATTCTTCGCTCACTTTTCATCCACCTTCTATAGTGACATCCACCCCGCACTCTCACTCTCATTCACACACCGAACTTCCATCACACTCCCACCCACACGCAGACACTGACGACAAATCGACAGAGGGCACACGCCTCCGCCGACTCGCCATGTTCCTCGAAGCGCATTTCGGCGACGTCGAGCTCCACATGCCCGAAGAGTCCCCGTCTCAACCCAAAGAATCGACAGAAAACAACTCACAAGACGAACTAGAGGAGGAAGAGCCGAAAGATCAAGAACCAGCGTTACTCGTGACGATGGACGAAGCCGAAGCTGTTATCTCGTTAGGCTCTCTCGTGCGTTGATTTTATAACTTCTTTCTTCTTTGGTGGTGATTATGTGCTGATTTTGGTGGGTTGTACGTTAAGACGGTGACTAGTACGAGCGACTCGCTTCGGAGGCGGGTGCAATTGGTGTTGGACATGGCTCTGTCTACGGTCAGCTCGTTGGACGAGGCGTTCACTGCTACGCCGCTGGTTGTCACGGCAGAAGGTGAGGGTGAGCATGGTGAATCTCAGATTGGAGATTCTAGGAAGTCTGGAGAGAAGCCAGACGATTCTATGCCTGGGTCTGGTAAGGAAGAGGCTAGTGGTGAGGAAGCGGAAGCGAATAAAATAGACGGGAAGGAGGAAACCGAGGAAGGTGCTGGGAAGGATCATGTTGGTATGCAAATTGATAATGACTCGGATGATAAATCTGGCGGAGAGATGAAGGAGGTCGGTGGAGATGCCGCTGGAGAAAGTGCAGAATCTGAGGCCAGCCCGGTGGTAGAAGATGCTGACAAAAAGGAGACTGAGAACACTATTACGGAGGGTCGGGCATCGTAGTTCCTTGTTGTATGGTGTTCAATCGTATTGGGTACTTCATTGACTACTTCTAGTATTGCGGCCCTTCATAACATACTCTTACCTTCGCTGCAATACAAATACAACTACACATTAAGACTAGAAAATTACGATGCATAGCATCGATTGAGCGTCCAAAATACTAAAAATTCCTCCCGACGATCGAGCTAGGGTAAGTACAGCTAAGAAAACACAATACGTATGCCTACAACAAACCTGTACATACATACATAGAAGAATACACAAGGTGCTGCAAGCACATCTACAAGGGGTCTATATCATCATCATCAAAATATGAATAAAAGTGAGAGAACCAGTAAGGAGTATCCTAGCTCCTCGGGACAGCTGAATTTACTCGCATGCGAGTGTCGAGAGCACAAGGAGATCACAGTGGAGAATGGAAAGGGAAAAAGAGAAGAGGACGAAGAGGAAGCGTACAAGGGATAAGATGTTGCGTAAAGCTCGGAGAGCTAGAGTGGGTCAAAGCAGACCCTTGAATGACTCCATACGACGACGAGCAACTCGTCGTTTGTGAAGACTGTAAGGTCCACGAGCCTCAACGCCGGAAGCTGCGATGCCACTATGCTTAGCCTTGCATGACGTCCTTCGTACTGAACTCGAAGGAGAGGCCGCCGCACTCGTTGGAGAAGACTGGGATGGGACAGAGATGGAAGGTGGGGGAGCGACATTCGCTGGAGCCGTGGGAATGAATTTCTCAGCTGCGGGAGACGTAGCAGCATTCTGAGCTGGTTCGGACGTGGTCTTTGCGGCAGCGGCGTGGCTCGAAGCTGGAGTTGCGGCGCTGCTAGGTGTGGAATCGCCGGAATCGGAGCCACCGCAGAAGGTTATACGGAGGTCAACCTACACAACGCTATCAGACATATTAGAACTATTCGGTTGTTGAGGTACATACGTTATCAGCCTGGCAACCAGTCTGAACTTGGTTATCATTAGGTTGGAAGAATGCGTCCTTGCAGGTCGCAGAAGCGCCTAAAAGTTAGTAAGGCTGGTGTGAGTATATGATTAAGAAAGTCGAGTCCATTGGACATACAAGTGTGACCCTGGCCATCACAGCCGTTGTAGAAGCTGATAGAGCAGTCAGTAAAATGAACAGCTCAATATACTCTACTAAGATATACCTATATCCGGAGACTACGTTGAACTTGTGGCTGGGTGATCGAGGGTTATGATATGAGCTGTTGCATAGTAGTTCCAGAAATACTGAAGACGTACGGAGCGATAAGGCTGATATCAGCTGAAGAACCACAGCCAATGCAACCGGAAGCAGGGTTGGTGAGTGTCATCTCCAAGAGAGAGCAGTTCTCTCCGTTGAACAAGCATTCGCCTGTGAGGATGAATATTAGTTAAAGCAGAAGTATTCTACCCATATGACCAGTACCTGTTTGCAAATAGCTGCACCATCATATAATTAGATAGAGTTGAAAGTACATGGGATGAAAACTTACGCTATGCCCGAGATGGTACCAGTGCTGGTATAGGGGGCACCTGTGGAAACGACCTTGCCATCGACAATCAGAGTTGGCTGTGAACAGAGAAATCAGGACGTTTAGATGCCTAAATTAGAAACTTTAACGAACGGTACCGCGTCCACACCTGCGTAATAGCGAGAGCATTCAGTCGATAATCTGACGAGCGAAAAATTCCAAACATACTGGTTATCGAACGTGATGGTGTGCGTTTCTGCGTTGGCGACCGAGAGACCTAAGAAGAGAGCAGCCAGAGCAGAGAGGACGTGACGGAAGCTAGGGGTCATTGTGTTGCGAGCGACAGTGGTGGATGAAAAAGAGAGTGAGTACGACGTGTGGTCCAAGCGTAAGGAGTGTAAATGCCCTAGACAGTCTCTCTGCAATATTGCTGTGAGGGAGGAGGAGGAGGAGGAGGAGGAGGAGGAGGAGGAGGAGGAGAGGGTGAGGGTTAGAGAACAACAACGGACGCTGGATGGCAGTGTGCGCGTTTTGGGGTGAGGTGTCGTTGACTGAGCCGAATTGGACTGTACTCACTGTCACGCAGGCTATGCATGCTAAAATCAAGGTATCCTCGAGACACCAGCAATTCATGAATGCGACCTTGAAACTTGATTTTTAGGACAACATGCTCTCAACTTGCGATTTTCATGAATTCGAAATGCCTACGGCAAGGTCTGTGACAAGTTACATGAGACAGTCACAGCTATTATATGCACTCAAGCTTGTTTTTATGTTGAGCAACAGTCCATAGACTAAATAGCACTTGATCAGAATGTTTAAAATCATCAGGAGACTGGAAACTTTTCTATTATTTTGCCGAGAAAGTTGAAACAAATGGCAAGTTGATCGCTCGATATTCGATCCCCGATTTGTTTGCCCATATTTTGAACCAGTGCGGGCCTCCATGGCGTATTCACTGGCACATCATGTCACGCTCGAGCTCTTTGGCATCGGTCGCGAACGTCTGAAGCCTCATACAGTTCCCGTGAAAGAATTATTTTAATCCATTAATTCGAGGCTCGAGTGTGCATCTCGGAAGTTTTCTACATAATTATGAAAACTGACTACAGGCAAATCCCATGTGCGAATATCCCAGTTCTTCGCCTTCACGCACTCCAAGTCCTCCAATCCTCTGAGAGTAGGCCTCGCCACGATATTTTGCTCAAGACACCCCTCGATAATCGGCCACACGTCCAAGAAGTCTTCCCAGTCATCAACCCACTCGTATTCAAGATCCATCAGTCCTGCTACGGTGTATTGTTCGTCACAGAACGGCAGGTTACCGGTGACCATCTCAAACAACACGCATCCCATCGCCCAGACATCGACAAACTCGAGTAGATAGGGTCGTCCGCGGAGTAGTTCGGGAGGCGTGTGATGGACCGTGCCTAAGAGGTGGTTGGGACCATTCGGAACGTAGATCGGTGGTCCTTGCGTGCTTCAGTTCCAATCCTTTTCTTCCACTATCGTGTTTCCAAAGTCGATAAGTTTAATCTGCACACACAACAATCATCAGTACAGCTTCCTAGTAGATAGTCGTACCGCGGAATCTCACCTTTAACTGCTCGTCGATGAGAATATTCGCCGGTTTAATGTCGCAATAGGCGATTCCCTTGGTGTGCAGATACCGCACCGCATCAACGAGCTGTGAGAAGACGTATTTCGCATCCTTGGTGTCATTCATCCATACTCCATCAGGTATCCATCGAGACAACGGCTCCCGTTTGTATAAATATGTGCGGCATGTGGTGGTGGATACCACACCGCCCCATGAAGTCCTTGTACCTAGAACAACAGATCAGTTGCAATATCGCATGTATCACAGGAGTAAACACCTACGATGTAAACATAATGTTCATCGCGGAAAACATCCAATAGTTGTACTATCCCGTCGTGCTTCAGACCATCCATGACGATCACATCCTTCGGCACTGGTCCATAAACCGAATGTGATCACGACTAATGACGACCTCGACAGCGATATCCTGTCCATCCGAGATCCGTTGTGCTGACAAGACAAACCCGTTTCCGCTAGCACCGAGTTCCTGACCATTTTGTAGATCGTACTTGGCAATGAGCTTAGGATGAATGTCGTAATGTTCTATGAACCGAGAACATAACGCCCTCGCGTTGACTGATGGTTGTTCGGGAATCGGTGAAACACTGGGCTGCTCGTCGAAAAATGGTTCCGGGTTGTTGTCGACCGGAGCAGCATCGTCGATAACTTCAAGTTGGTCCGGGACACCACCAGGGTAGCCGGTAAGAATCTGTTAAGGATAGTGAGCAACCTTGATAGAACGGACTACGGGATGTATCCTCACCTCTTCAGTATTATATACCACTATCAGCTCGGAAACATCAGCAACCTCCTGCTCAACAGGAATCAAGTCGACGTTATAGTCTCCCCCCAACTCAACAGCAGCATCTTGATGATCGGGAGAGAGGGGAAGGGCAACCACATGCCATACAGGCAGCTCTTCATCAAGAAAAATTGCTACAACACGAGTCGGAACATCCTTTTAAACATTGAATAGGGTGACCAAACTTACCCATATGACATACAGCACCAGACAGACATGTATGAGACTTCCTAACGTGACTACGACCAGCACGGTAAGAGCCAGACACCAGGTAAACAGAGAGGCAAGGATAGATTGCAACTGTCAATGAGGAGTACCCAATCTAACGATAACACAGCGAGACCGTGATACAAATGCCAGCAGTGTCCAAAGTTTCCCAAGGACTTGAAGCTGGAGAATGATGTCGACAAGGTCTCTGCGAGAGAAGTACCGTAGAGCCAGATAGTATTGATGAGCTCGCGGACGAGTAGAGCACCAAGGTCAGAGAAGTCGGTGGGCCAGCGTGTCGGATACGCGCACGCTAGGGGGTGAGACGACGTCGGAGTCCATGCACAGTGAAGGGCACAGATACAGTGGTGACGGTGCCTTAAGGAGAGAGAAAAGAGGGGGAAGACTCACCTTAAATCCAACATGTAGCTAGCGATCAGTCAGGACTGAAACGAAAGCCAACCACTTGCCGCATGACTCCCGAGTGCACGTCGTACTATTCGACAGTTCAGCCTCTGAGCATTGTCATTCATATTCTTGAGTTTCGTATGCATACAAGTTGTAGAATGCAGAACAATCGCACGCCTTGTAGCATTGATTTATCATGGAGATTATAATGGTTCAAAATACCTGTGAAAACGCCAGTCAAGAGTTAGTTTTATAGTCCATTTATCCATTAAATGTAGTTTCACCTACTCTACTTTCTGTAGAACGAATGGCAGGTGAATAGCTCGGAAGTGAAATATTTGGTGGTATTGATAATTGTTTGTCAATTTGGCTTGCAGTGAGTGACTCGGAAGGAATGAGCGCTTAGCGTCAAGCTAAGCTAGTGCTTACTAAGCGAGAGGCCGAATGCGGAAGTTGTAGAAGTCCCTCGTCGTGTGATGCCTGATTTCTCCTCTGACTCTCTCTTCGCATTTGACCTCTCATTTCTCATTTATTTGTTTCTGAAGCTGCGCTTAAACCAAGATACTGTTGAAGGATCTCAAGGAAATCTCTGAAGCTGGTACAAACGTTCAGAACGACTTGGAGACTTACAATATGATGGAGTCTAACCATAAGGCAGAGAGGAAGGGATGGGAGGAGAAGGAGTTGAAGGCCCAAAGGAACGGAGGTAGAGAGGAGGGTGTACCCGACGACGAAGAAACAGTGATTTCTTTCGACTGCCAGAGGGTAGATAAATGGAGGACCGTTTCACGTTCCTCCGCGGGCGACGAGACGCATACACCCACAGTGCGGGATCAAGCGCCGAAGAATGCGACTGTGCATACAACTAGCCCGCGCGCCATCCTTAACAAACAGCTTCAGACACTAAGTCCCGGAGAATTAACTCTTTTATCGACTCTGATCAATTCTCTCGTCAATCCGAAGCCCTCCTCCGGCGATACTGTAACCCTTCGAGAAAGGAGAGCAGGATCTCCTACTGGAACTGGGAAGGGAATCCCCGGCGCGAGTGGTTTGGAACATGCTCTGATCCCAAAAAACATGGGTGGCGACCCGTTTGCAGGCAAGAAAGCCCCTGAGCCTCTTCTCGCTCTCCTCGCACACCGACACCATCTTCCCCTGACCATGTGTACCGACGCCGCCCTCAAAGAAATCCGCTCCGGCTATGGGATTAAATACGCCAAGGTTTATAACTTTAAAGCCGAGAAGGCATACCTCATCGATACCAGCCAATGGCCGGAGGAGACGTCGATTAACGTTGAAGATTGGCACCAAGCATACCGCAACTTTCTAGTCATTCTGGAGGATACTGGCAACGACTCTATCACTACCCTCTTCCGCGCACATTACGATCACTTGTGCACAAGAGAAGGGCTGAGCACCTTCTTCGAGTCGGTCCTGGAGTTTGACATCGAGGTACGCCAGCGTTTCTTCACCTATAAACGCTGCAGCTTCGTGGTAGGTAGTCCAGAGTACGAGAACTGCCTGCAAACCATTAGGTTTGACCTATTAACACGAAAGCTCAATGCCTTGGAGCGCTCCTACGAGACAGACACGAAACGGCCGCGCATTTCCTTTCGACCATACGACAGAGCCGATCGTCCCTCTCACTACAAGCCTTCCTACGAACGCCGCGAGGGCAGAAGTTTGAGTGCCAACATGCTCTGTCTAAAGTGTGGCCAATGCACACCGAACGGACACCATGCAGGAGCCTGTCGTAACGATCGGCTCCCAAACGGTCAACCAACATTCGCTGATTATCAAGCGGGTCGGCTTGTCGTTGCAGACTCCGGCGAAGAGATCTGCCTTTTCTGGAACCTCTCGGGAAAAAAATCTTGTCGTGGAGGTAGCAGATGTACTCATCGAGCTGCGCACATATGCTCCTTCTGTGGAGCTTCCGACCACCATGGCGGCAGTAAGCGGTGCATCCGAACGTAACCGCATCGTCGCCCTTTTTCCAGCCGGGGCTTTTGAGACTCTGCTCTCGCATTTGAAACTCTTGCAGAACTTCCGGATAAGGTTCGCTATGGCTTCCCTATTGGCAACTTTCCTCGCCTTACAGAACCTCGTCTCTGCCGAATTAAAAGGCGTGCTTGTAACACATGGACTTTATGAAATTGTACATCTTGGAACAGGTCTCTCTTTTCGAACGTGTGTCCGTTCCTTTTTAATTGAAAAGTGGACGCTAAGTAGAGATTTTGTAGCATATTAGACCCAGATTGAACCACTTACTGGTTGTGGCCATTTCCGTCAACCTCAACATTGACGAGTAATAGAAAATACTGTATAACCTCTGCAAATACTGTACATAGATCTTTTCGGAAAGACGTGGTAACAAGATACATTGAAATGCGTACATGCTCGTTTCAGAAGATTTTGAATACTTACCTTGGCTCCGAATGCACTAAGCACATACTACATCACATCACTGGACTCCGACAAAGCACGTCGAGGGCTGTTGCACAGCAACTTAGATTCCTATGCCAACAATTATTACATCTAAGACAAGAGTATAATCCTCCGCAAGAAAAGACGAAAGAAGAAACATATAAATGAGTGAGCGAATAAGACAATCCAAACTCGACAATGGGGTATACTCACGCACCATCCACATTCACATACCGAATAAGAAAAAGAATGACTACAAAGCAGTATATATGTACATTACCTAGCCTCCCCAATGCCGAGCATCTACCAATCACGACGTATCAAGCATCGGGCATTAGTCGTGGAGAATCACCTCCGGGTGAAGTTTGTGCGTGAAGAATTCGCATCTAGTCGTGCACTTGGTGGAGGTTCTTCTCCTTCCTCGATGGTTTCCGCATCTGGACTATTCCATCTTGCTTTTGAACTCCCAGCAAGCTCTACCGCGCCTCCAAGCGCCTTTTCAAGCGCTTTCTCCCCACGTTTCTTCAATCTGAGGTTCATGGCAGCCTGCAGCGAGTCAATGTACGACTCATACTTGACGATCTCGGTCAATATGTACTGTGACCGTTTCTCCCAATTTGCCAGTGCTTTGGCTGCGTTCGATGAACGTGGAACATACTATAACGGATAAACGGTTCAGAATTAAGCGGATATTTGATGTATAAAATATGAGACTTACAAGTTGAGTCATGGGTAACCGAAGTTCGTTGTGTTCGACGAGGTCATCCTTCAGCGCAGCCACATGTTTCTGCAAAGCTTCCATTTGCGTTTCCTCGTCGTGGTTGCTCGGAACGGAGGGCGGCATTGGAGGCTTCCAATCGTTGATGATAATACGGTCATGCCACGGGGACTTATCTCCACGAAGAGAGGCGGGAATGTCCTTTCGCTTGAATCGACTGCGATTGCTTCGTTCGCTACGGATACTTGCAGCCTCAGACTTGTCGAAGGTACGGTCGTCGTCCGAAATTGACTTTGTGCGAGTGACAGGATCAAGAACTCTGTTCCACCCATACTCCATGTTCGAAACACCTCCTGCCAGAGGTTCTTTGCTCTGCCTCGCTGCCCAGTAGTTACACGTCGACACCCATTCATTGACAAGTTCTTCCGTACCGGCTTGGAAGAAATAGACGCCTCCATTGGCTAAAGTCAGAACCATGCAGTGAGGACGTTGCCTGTTGTAGCCCGGCGGAGGTAATGCGTGCGCTAGCGAATGAGCCAATTGCACAGTACCAACAGGCGAAGCATTTTCCTAAAAATATTACGTATCACAACCGATTAACCTAAGGCGTAAATAGCAATAGACCACACATACCAGCCAATTTCCGCCACCAACCACCGTACCACCACCGCTACTATGTTCGCCGAAAATGAACATGCTTAGATCGCCCTTCTGTATGACGACAAAAACATCCTTCCAGTCCTTCGACTTTGCACGCTTCCCGGTAGATTCCCAATACTGTTTGCGACAAAGCATGCCCTCTTTGGCCCACGGAGGACCAAGAAGCGCAAGCTCCTCATCAGAAATGCTTACATCAGTCGAGATGGAGTTATCACTGTGAACGCTGCGAGCATCATCTTCTTGCGTTTCACGAATGATCGTATGAGAGAGGTTCGAAGCAAACCCAAGTGCTGGAGTGAGGAAGGCAGTGGTGGATGCATTGACGCCCTAAAGGTTAACGGAAATGAGCAGGTGTGAGAAAGTAACTGCTGCATGTTATAAACGCACCTCGTTTGATGTAGCAAAGCTTGGCGCAGGGCTGGCTCTACCATCCATACCATAGGGGCTGTATCCAAGTTGAGGTGTCAGGATCGATTGAATACCGCGGATGCTTCCCCGTTTGAAGTTATTCAATCGATCCTGTGAGGCAGTCCGCATGCTACGGCTGCGCAGGACCGTGCCGTGAGGGCTAAGAGACGAAGTGGAAGACCGAGCAAGCGCGATACTACCAATAGGTTGTAATATCTGCTGCGTTTTCACTGACGTGTAGATGTCCTGTACAACAGTTGAGATACATTTCATTATGGCTTAGAGCATACTACAAACCTTGAGCATTGTTTCCATCTCCGCTTCCCAATTACGATCGTACACCATGGGCGTAACAGCACTGTTATCAGACGACTTCGGCTCGCGAGTGGACGACGCCACTGACAAGGCACTGTCAGTGAGAGGCGTCTGGGGCTGCGTGTTCGAGGAAGTATCCGTCGAGCCTGTTGTTAACTGGCCAGAGGATGGTGCCTTGAGGTTAGAGACAAACGCCTCACGAGTAACACTACTCCAGCTTGTCATACTGTCACTCCTCTTGATTGTTCGCATGTTTGAGGCCATATCGCTCACATCTGAGCCAGCTCGAACACTGCTCCAATCATCGCCAGCAAGGTCCGACGATGATCCCGGCTGAACCTGGGTTTGGATAGCGGCAATCGTGTTGTGGACAAATTGACTACGAGTCATACGCGAAGTCAGCTCGGCGACATGTAAATCAGTGTTGAGTAATAGAAGAGAATATGCAACAGCATGAACGACATCTAATGACAGATGATGAGTATCGGATGATTCTCAGGACGGTGAGAACATACTGGCACTGCCAAACAGGCAACTGGGATTGCACTCCCAGTATCGCCTTGCAAACTGTTCCAAAATACGGTCTACCTGCTGAGTCTCAGCCTTGAGATACAACTTGGCACAGAGCTTCCTATAGACCGAGATAAGTACCATAGCTCACCATCAGACAAAGCGTAACATACCTGAAAGCGTTATCCAATCTCAAACTTGAGAAGTCAAAGAAGTCCACGTAATGGCGCAACGCAACTTTGTTAATAGGGCTCCTGATAGATCGCAGCGAGTCAATAACCGGCAAGATCGCAAGAGAAAGCGCACTGACTGGCCACCAAGCCACTCTGCGAATTTGTCTTTAGCCATAAACCCTTCATCCTCCTCCCAACAACGAGTAGCAAGCTCCTTGCCTCGAGTGAGCAAGTCTCCCGGCTCTTCACTCCTGCCTGACGGAGATCGACTAGTAGAGAAGCGATTCATTAGATCACTACCAGACAAGTCTTGCTGGGAAAACGCAGAAAGCCCAGAAACTATATATCGCCGGAGTTGTCAGGTTATTGAAGCGAATAAGAATCAGCATACGTACATGATCGTAAGCCCTCTCGCGCCGGTAGGAGCGACGGCTCTGAGCTTGACGCGGTAGACCGATGTTGGACTTGCAAGCGATTATTATCACGTATCGGAGAAGTCATGAGTGTGCTCCGTGTACCAGGAGAACGAGGGCCGTATCGTAAGCCAGTAGGTCTATGTTGAGAAATAGAAGAGGAAATGGAAGGAGTTCTTACAGGGCTCTCGGGACTGAGAGCATCACGCTGGGTGGGGCTTGACTCTGTAGAGGAGGTGTTTATCGTCTTTATTACTGGGACCGAGGAACCATGTTTCACAAGCGGTCGATCATGGATAATGGATGTAGTCAGTTCTTCGCTGTTCGCGCGAGCAGAAGCAGATTTTCTTCGAGCAGGCGTGGAGGGATCTCTCAGATCAAAGGAAGCGGAGATGGGGTCAAGTTGCATGAGTTCACCCTTGAAGTCGGTGATGATACCAGTGAGAGATGTGTTCCAGTCCGAGCTGGCAGAGTCTTTTGAAGCATGCCCACTTGTACGTGGAAGGGGCGTTGATGATGAAGCCGCTGCCATTACTCGTTTTAGATCCACATCACTGACGCTCATGCTCCGCCTCTTGTTACGCTTTGGGGCGATAGTGGCTGCAGGGTCGCTATGAGTGACTGTGGCTGTTGGTGAAGGAGTGCGTGCACGAGGATGGACGAGGACCATGGAGCGGTCGTCAAAGTCTTCAATCTCGGTATCAGAGTCGTCATTTAGAATTTCCGGCAAGGGTTTCTGGAAATTGGGACTTGTGAGAGGCGTACTGAAGACGTCGGACTCGGGTGACTGTGTGGCCTCTTGTCTATCTTGATTAGGTAGAGGAGGGACGGGTGGAGGGGCTTCAAAGTACGTAGGGCTGGCAGGTGAAGATGAGGTGACTGTTCCCTGTGTAAAAATTCAGTCCATGTTGGTGGACACATGAGACGTGGGTTACACATACGGAGCGCTCTCGTGTGGTGAAAGTGTCCTTCACTCTGCCGAGAAAAGCAGTGGTCTTTGCCCGCACGGATGACATCCCGGACTGCACGGACTGTAAGAGGGACAGTCATAAGGAAAAAGGAAGAACGCGCACGCACCTTTGACGAGCCTATACTATCTCTCATCGAACTCATTGAGCGTGGACTTGTCAACCCCCAATCCGGACTGCTCGTATGCCCCACGTTCAACGAAGGCACAGGAGGTGCCTTTTGTTTGTTCCTAGAAGGGGTCATGTTCCCAGAAGAAGACGAGGGTGAAGCGTTTGAAGATGAAGTCGAGGATCGTTGGCGACTAGAGCGATTGATAGCATTATCTTTCGAAACAAGCCTGTTCGGTGTGAGCTGCGTTGCTGATCCCGGAGTGACAACAGCTCGTCCATCTCTGCTACGCTCTCTACTCCCAGCCTCCCTCCTGCTTTTCCTCAAAAGCGTGGCCAAATCAGGGCTGCTAGCTGTTCCAGGCGAACGATACATTGAGCGGCGTTTTGTCTGGAGGTCGCTGTCTTCAGGCGGGTCGTAATATACCTCACGGTCGGAACTACTAGACGTGGAGCTTCGCGTCGGAGCCAGGGAGTCAAGCACAGCGGTAGCCGTGCGACCACTCGGGGAGGGCGTTGACGAGACAAAAGTGGGAGTGGCTGGTTGAAAGTCAATATGTGGGGTCGTGGGCGCCGGTGAAGAGGGAGAGGAAAAGGGAGTCAAGGAAGGTATAGACGGATTAGAAATATCGTAAGCTCCAAGGGTATCGACATCAAGGCTTTCTTTCAGCAAGACCGTTCCTTCTGCTCGCAGAGCTTGCTCAAAATCCAAGTCCGTGCGGGACACGCGCCGTGGCAAACCCCCATTAACGTCCCTAGAACCAACCGGCTGCAGACCAGCTGGAAACGATGATGGCGGCACCGGCGACCGTGGAGATGGTTGCCGAAATAAAGAAGCCAGGATGAAAGGAGTGGGATGGCCGCAGGGGCGACGGTGGACGCAAGAGCCAAGCCTTGCAGGTCGTCGGCCCCCTGTCGGTCGCACCGACCATAGGCCACCCCCCTACCGTCGCGGGCGCTAATGGGTATGCACTCCCCACGCGCAGGGACGGCTATTGATGCAAATATTTCAAGCAACAAGATGTGGATGGATGGTTAGCCGTACTCTAGATGGAATCTACAAACACGGTTGTACAGATAAAACAGGATATCGTAAGTGACTTATGGAAGATGGCATGAGGGAAGACAGAAACAACAAGCAAGCCCAATCCACTACAACAACATAGATCTATCAAACATTATAATAATCAAACTCAGCGGAGGGAAACGAAAAACATCGTGGTGCTGTAAAAATATATGATCACCACATAGTAAAACACCCTTAAACCGCAGTTGCCTCTTCGCTTTCCTTGCGTGTCGAGGTTGCACCACTCGTCGAGATTCGTCGTTGTCGTTTCATGGAAAGAGAGGTACCCGAGGCAGCATTGCCACCTAATCGATTCGTGGGCGAGAACCGGGATGATGACGAGCTATTGGGTAGACCGGTCGTCGTCGAGGACCGCGGCCGTGTAGATGAAGCTGCAATCTTCGGTAGCGATGCGTTCCCTTTCCTCGAAGCACTGTGAGGCGTGCCAGACGCCCGGTTTCTGCATTTCAACAAAGTCAACGACACTTTCGCAATAGGAGAAACAAATTTCCTCACCGCTTCTTAATAACGTCAGTCTTTAACGATAATGGTCGTACAACACCGTGCAGTTTCTATAGATGTTCTGTGAGCAACAGTAGAAATTAGAGCTTTTGAAATTCCACTTACATAGAACAGGCCACATGCATTACCTACGAGAAACACAATCAGAAGAGCCCCTCGAATTTCAGATTGGTAAAGAGACACTCACAAAGCGGTTGACCTTCAGGATCCCTTCTCCATAACGGCGTATTGGTAGTGGCACAATTGGTACACACCGTCGGCGATGCATCACCATCCTCTCCATTTTTGGCCTGCGAAGAACCAGCCTGAACCTCGGGGGTGCTCCTTACGAAACGCAATCAGCGGGATGTCCAACGATCAGCACCATCCAACATTAAATGCACTCACCCTTTCCGCTGCGGCGGTCTCGAGGCAGCATCCCCACGCTTACCAGCAATCACCTTCCTTGAGGGATTCCTTCCAGAAGCATTCCCGTTCGATGGACCTTCGACAGACGGCGGGGTGGAAGCGTTCGAGGTGATGTACGGCTCGGGAGAAGCGTTCGAGCTCGAATTCAATCCATTGCCCCACCCATCGCTCGAAGGGCTAGGGTGGAAACTCTGGAACGGCTCGCCGTGGTCCGCAGGGAGTATTTGCGTCGGGTCAATATGTGTAAAAGGTTGATGGACAAGCGAAGGGCCATCGAGGTTGGGGTACATGCCTAAACCCATTCCCATGAGAGAATAGTCTAGACCTGTGTCTTCCAGACCTGCAAGATTCGCGACGTTCAGTTGCGCATACCCCTCAGCGACGGCAGCGGAGGCTGCCGCAGCTGCAGCAGACAGACCTTCAACACTCTGGTCATGCGGCGAAAACGTGCCGCCTAACGATGCACGCAAGTCTTGAAAGTGCGCGACAGACATGTGGCCCTTGGGTGTGTGCAACGATTGGGAGAGACTACCAGGTAGAGATCCATGATGAGTAGGAAGATCCATAAAGTTGTCGTACGCAGGATATGAGAAGTTGAACTGGGAGCTTGGGAAGGGACTGCTGCATTCTACGTCGTGAGTCTCAAGGGCCATGGCGTTGTCGATACCAATATCGCCTCTCAACATGCTCTCAGCGTGTGGTGCGTCTGCCCGACGTTTGGTACCCAGCACTTGGTCAGGAGGTTGGGGACGTCCGTTCACTTGATGCCGGCCACTTACACCTGTGAAGAAACCTTCTCTGGCGACCGTATGATCGAAACTGGTCTTACGAACGTGCTTAGGGAACGTTCGTTGTTCAGTTGGCGGCTGAGTGGAAGCGCTCGCTTTCGGGAGCCCATATAGGCCATGCGCGGGCAACGATGAAGGATGTCCCACGGGACTGCTGAGCAAGGCAAACGGAGGTAGGTCGATGTACGGGTTGTGTTCTGCGTTGGTCTCGTAAACAGGGCCAAGACCCATGTTGCCCATTGGACTTCGTCTGCCCGACGCCGGTGTCGGTATAGGTTTCGACGGCGAGCCTTTCGGCGGTGACATACTCGGGAACTTGTACTGGTTCTGTTGGTCTGCTATCGACAGTGGGGGCCGTGAACGAGAACGACTTGCTGGGCGCCAATCCATCGGCACGCGCGAACGAGAGCGGCTCATAGCACGCCAGTCCATTGGAACTTCGCTATATTGCGACATTCTTTACTGAGAAGGTTAATTTTCAGAAAATATAAAAGAGACGCACTCGACATCCTCAACGCCATCCTGGTTCGTACCGTCAAACCCAACAACTCTAACCTTGGTCTTCCCCTTTGAACGACCCCGCTCACCGTCCTCGTCCGCCTCAGGATCCTCCGCTGAACGACTCGCGCTGGTAGATGCTTCAGTATTCCCTGGAGGCGGCGGTGGCGTGTCCCCACTAGGCTGTTCAACCTTAACCATCTCTTCTTCTTCCTTCTTCTTTTTCAAGGCCAACGCCATCATCCGCCACGTCAAGTTCTCCATCCTCTGGCCATGAGGCAAATTCGCCTTTGTCTTCGCATACATCCTCCACACCTGCGTCGCCAACGGATCCTCCTTTGCCAACTTCTCCGGATCAACCTCTCCCCCTGCCAACTCTGCAGCTTTCAAGTCCGGCGAACCAGACACCCTAGGTGAAGAAAATTTACTCGTATTTGCCGTCATGCTCGTGCTCGCACTCGAGAACAGGTCATCTGAGAACAGATCAGACAGTTTCCGAGTGGACTGTGGACTACTTGCAGTCGTCTGTGTGGTAGAATGCGATGACTCGGTCAGACCAGAGTAAGTCGAAGGCGTAGACGAAGAGCCGACTGATTCAGGAATGAGGTTGGGAGCTAACGCTAACTGATTGAGCGGGCCACTGAGAGGTGTGTAGGATGCATCAGAGAAACTGGGAGAGGACGGTGTGGTTGATGCGGGAGACATCCATAACGAGGGAGGAAGGGTGAGCTGTGCTCGTTCCGCGTAGTGATGATAATCGGGACGCATGGGTGGTGGGTGGAAAGCATTGGGCATATTCTCGACAGGAGACTGAAGACCACTTAGGGAGGCATTACTCCTATACGACTGTCCTGGTAAATGAGGTCCGAATGCAGTTGGTGTGAAGGAGGTGCGTCTGTCATGAGGCATAGGAGCGACGTCGGCAACGGAAATGTTTTGATCTGCGCATGAAAACGCACTGCCGTCAGACTCGAACATCAAAATGCGCAGAATGTCATGACTTGCCTGCGATGGGAGATCGTCGCTTCATGAAGGAAACACTATTAGGGTTAGAACGGGCATGTGAAGGAAGACGTTGTGACATTGAACTTGAAGAATATGACGACGACACTGCAGGCCAGCCACTAGGAACGGCATGGTTTGAGCTTGAACGAGTCATATCCTTTGGGAAGGCCTGGCTCCTAGAGTTCTGAGAGATTTCTACGGGAGAGCGCAAGTTGCGAGGTGGAAGACTGGATGGGATACCTGGTGTTGCTGGACCTAGTACACCGGACGCCGCGAGAGCTGCAAACATGGTGGGGTCGAGAGGTGCAGAGAACAGGCTGTTCCAGTCATTGGGTGGTACAGGGGAATTGGTTTGGCTCGCCGAGTCCTGTGCGGTAGACTGAGGGGAAGCGTGTTGGAACGAGAGCGGTTGAGATTGAGCATTGAGAGCCATGTGTTGCAACCAAGGCGATGGATGCGATGAGCTGGATACAGCAGAGAGGTGGGGGCTGTGTTCCGCCGGAGTGGAGGTGGACGAGGGTCGGCCGAGCACGCTGGTGTTGAGTGTAGGACGTTCAGGAGGAGTGTTTGTACGGGATAGAGGTTCAGTGAGTCCTTTGGAGGCAAGCAAGGGTTCCATCAGGCAAGCTGAGGGCACACGACCGACATCAGAGACTTGCGTCGAGACAGACGAGACTGGATCACTCACGTCTGTGGACTTGGGACTGAGTGGTGTTGGTACCACTGTTGGAGAGGGATCTGCCCGGGTTTGCGGTGCGAAGGGGCGAGAGAGAGCGGTTGTGCGCCGTTGCGGGAGGTGTCGTGGGCGACGTGTGGGACGAGTCGGGCGGGAGGAGACGAGCAGGTCGCAGGCGAGGGTGCGGACGTGCAGGGCGGCGACGGTCAAGAGCACCTGCGGACCGTATTCGGAGATCCTCAAGTCCAATATTGAGAGCAATAATAATATTCGAATTTCAGCCGCGTCCCAAATTTTCGGGAGAACGTCCATAAAAGGTAATAGAAGCGGATTCGGGCTAAAATAACCCGCGGGGTCCCTCGCCCGGTGCCTTGCAAAATTGCTCTCCAGGTTAAATTCTGCAATTTGATTCGGTTTTTTTTTTCTCTCTCTCAAGTTGCACTAGAGTAGTTTCATTGGCGTTTTGGACTTTGCGGTTATGTCAGACAACTGTTGTCTTTGCAGGATGTTTACATCATTTCATATGAGGCGGCTTTCCGGCGCGGTCAATGTCGAGACTCGACAATAGTGACTCTGCTCATCCTACGCCGACGTCGTGCTCAATAACAGTGAACTAGTGACGAACTGCGGTGGGCTCTGACCGAGTCTGACACTCTGCAAGTTCCTCATCTGACCTGCTCATCTCGGACTCTTTCACACCCTTGCCTCTGGGTGTACGTCCATCAGTCACAACTCGCATCGCCCATGAGAGATCTGATGTTCAAGTTGTTTCGCCTAGCTGGCAACCTCTCGTGGTACGTAGTACGTTGCAATGTCTCTAGTAGACTCTCTACTTCCTGACAGTACTGTCGTGCTAGAATGCCACTCATCTTTTTTCTCCTTGCATCACCTCTTTAGACCCGCAAGAAACTCTCCTCGTGACTGTGTGCAACTTGAGACATCTCGGCCATTGGAATTCAACTGGTCTAGCCGTAAGGGACATTCGCATCAAGTCCTCCTCAAACCTAGAGCAAGAGCACAAACCTGCGATTGTCCCTTCCTTCCTGCGAGTCAAGAATAATAATATTTCATCAGTCTTCCCATGCATCTGGCGGAACCGCCCACCTCGTCGTTTGCTATTAGAATGGGCTTCGGCACTCACGGTACGCAAGCCAACTGCAGCCGCACTAACTTTCTAGGTACAACAAACAACCTGAGCAAGTATTGAACTTCTCGTCGGAAATCATCACAGCCTCACGCTCCCTCCCCCTCCTCTCGTCACCCCCACATGATCACATCTACATTGCTCACATCGCGTCGATGTTGGCTTTTCTCAGGATTCTTCCTCAGTGACGGACGGAGCCTAACGTCCAAGGTACCCCTCCGCTGCGGGTTCTTGCCACTCCCATCATCAAACGTACAAGGAAACCTGAGCGTGTTGACACTCTCAAGGGGCCACTCCCCCCTTTTGGACTCCACACCGTGCCGGAGTTTCCTAGTGTTGGCTCCCCTTCATCAGTGATGCTGGTTTGCTTGACTACTGTCCAGATTACACCAAGGTTACACCTCACCACGATGGTGGACATATGACCTAACCTGCACCCTCGACATGCCGCGTCACTCAATAATAATATGCTGAGCTGTGCTGGGTGCTTCTTCTGCGCTCGCTGTCCACGAATGTCCATTGTCGACAATACAGTGGTGTTCGGCATGCCGTTATGGACATCCCACACGAGGCGAGTGGCTTCATTCAACCTTGGTGCATGCTGAGAATCCAAACTTGTGCAGTAGCTCTGACACCTGCCCTGAGCATGCCTTATGCAGTACTGCAGCGTCAAAAGCTGAAAACAAGACGGTTTTTACATACTTTCTTCGACCTTTGGCACCCAAGTATTGACCTCCGTGTACGTGTAGTGTAGCAATGTAACGCTGCGTAACCGACTACCAATTCAATCTCACTGAATGAGTCTAGTGGCCCTTGTCTGACACCTCGTCCCGCTTCACCGGTGTTGGGACTGATTTCAGACTGGGAGTCTCACAACCCTCGGTACGCTGCTCCTGCATGAAATATTGAACATTGAGCTGACAAAGACTTGCCGTACTTGCCTATTATCCCGCGATGACTCTGCAAAGACATGCCGGCCGAATGGGAGGGGAAAAAAACATCAGTTTGTTAGTGCTAGGCTGCGATCATTCGCCGCGTCCGCGTCCATCGTAACAGGTACAGAGTCATATATACTCTTGCACTAAATCCCTCAAGACCTTACCGAATGACGTCCATCCGTTGTCGCCGTTGAAACATCATCTGTATTTCTGATGGTTCAAAGTGCGAGTCGCCATCGACGAGACACTCTGGGCATGAATTTGTCGGCCTCTCTCTCCCAAAGGGGGATGCCCGACATGAGTTGGCGCCCGGTGGCCTGGTTGGCTGTTCTCCCCCCTTTGAAAAGCCTCAACCGCGGATGCAAAAGCTATGGCAAGGAGGGCAGTGATCGATCTGTTTAGTTGGTGGTATAAAGTAGCATCTTATGATCATGCATGTCTTGTTTTCTGGCTAAACCCGTTCAGGGGTAGATGTGTGCGCTGGCCCTGAGATCAATCAGATCCTGAAGTGAGGCAGCGCTTTGCCAGAGCAATTGCTGTAAGGCTTGAACTTCAGGTTCACCGTTGTTTGAGGCCCT
The DNA here is from genome assembly GCA_022160335.1 of Irpex rosettiformis. NCBI lineage: Eukaryota > Fungi > Basidiomycota > Agaricomycetes > Polyporales > Irpicaceae > Irpex > Irpex rosettiformis. The sequence continues at coordinate 207,818 of MU274915.1, read as the reverse complement.
TGGTAGTAGTACTGTACTTGTATCTTTACAGTGGTAATTACAAACCACAACTACGATGGCTTTCAGTAAACAGAACTCGGACGCTTTTTTCAGCCTGCCACTGATCGTCCTGAGTGATTTGTCGTGTCGGCGACGGCTGGAAATTGTTTTGATTTCCGGCCGACCATCTAGCCCGGGATCTCATCTCGAGGTGTTGCGTCCGTCGGGACCTTGTCAACGACTGCCTTGTCTTTGAGATTATACTACGTGTGCTAAATCACCTACTTCTCCAGAGATTTACATGGGTGTATACACAGCCCAGATCGCGGTGATACAACGTTACCACACACTGAGCATGACATGCGGCAACGACAACTTTGCAGCCAAACAAAGTCACTTCTGGACTGCATTCTCGCGTCAACCTTCAACTCTCTTCTACACCACCAATATATGATTCACATTGGGCCCTTGTTCCTTTCATGTTCCGAGCTCTTTCACGTCCACAAGACACCACGAACCGCCGTAGCGTCTATGTACAGTGCCTAGCACTCTGCTATCGATCCTGGAAAAGAGACAACCCGAGCGTATCAGCAGCAAGTGCACGGTGCTACGCGCATGTCTCTCTGATAACTAAAAAAACCCAACAGTACTCGCTTTTACTTATCTATTGCTCATCGTCGCATCATCCGCTCGCCGTTTGTTCTGTTTACGCGTCGGGAAAATATTCCAATACTGTGAGTATATTATTCTCTCTCGATGACTCTCATCCTCAACGCTCTGATCGTTTCCTCCGGCTTCAGATGAACAAGGTACGGGTGTATTAATGATTCTTGTGCAGCAATATCATGAAAAAACACTTAAATAACTTGGTACTTGCGCTCGAATGAGCTCGAACTTGTTGCAACAGTATCCGACGCCATCGTCGTCAAAACAGAACCCTTCCCTCGGGCAGAACAATGACTATCTGTCTCTTTTCCACTCGCACACCCGACTCGACGGCCTTCTATGACATAACACGCATATGCTTGTGGCGGTGCCCAGTGCATCTATTGCAAGTGCCACAACTGACCGAGTCCCACCCTGAGAGGCCTAAGACCTCGAGGTCCAGGAAGTTTTACTTGTCGTGTGGTTCACTACGTGTCCGATGCAATGCAATGGGATACAGTATGTGCCCGAAAGGTGGTTCAAGGTTTTTGAAGACAATTAACAGTCGAGCCCGTCGGCGAATACCCGGATGCTCGAGCGCTGCTGCATGCATTGTGAAGTATGTAGTATCACCTCCGCTCAGATACTTGTACGTGTGCACACCAGTATGTGTAGTAACTGAGGGACAGGCCCACAGTACTAGGGCCCTCACGCACGCACGATACATCCAGCTACTTGAAAGAGGTCGGGGCACGTTCGATATCGTCCTCTCCCTCTCAAGTCAGGTTTTAACCTCAAACTTCCATCCGTCAATGATCCCTGTGAACATGATGTAACAGTACGTCAACGGCTAATTATCCTACACATATACGTACTGTACTTCTTCAGTTTGAACTGAAATGAATGGATCGCGGAGGAAATTTTGCTTCTTGGGAGGAAGGACGGAAACCACGGGGCCACCCCCGCGCCCCGCCTCGAGTCTTCGTCTTCGTCTCCGATTGTTACTGCGAACTCCGAGTCCGCTGATTGAACAATATCAATGCAAAGGTTCTTTTACTTAATGATTAGAACTTACTTCGCGATACTATGCGGTCCCCGTCATGTCGTTGTGAATTTTTTGAATCTACCGTGCTTGAAAAAGTCAATTCATCCCAACATGCAGCTCAGGCTCGAGGAACACACGAGGGTGACAGTGTGCGCTCCGTCAAGCTCAAGTTCATGAGCATCACTGTGTATTAATCATATAAACTCGATCTCAGGAAGACCAATAGCAGACGTCTGTGTGACCGCCTAGACAAGCCGACTGGCAGACAAAGGCTGTGGTCCAAAACGCAGATCGTCTGGCATTGATCACCCTCAGAACTCGAGTTACTAGGAATTGCAGAGATGCATAGTCTTTGAGTGGGCTGAAGCTTGAGGTCAAGTCAATTCCGACACGACCTCGATTTAAATATACCACACTAAAAGGATGACCTTCACAGTGAGTACCAGAGCGGTTAGGATACCACATGCTACCCCGCTATCGTCACCCCGCAGATTATGTTATGAGCAATGACGGATTGCGACGATGATACAGAATAATAATAAAACTCGAATGCGCGAGTAGCACAGCGTCGGTGATATCAACAAGACAATCCGTTATCTTACAAACCCCGTAAACTCCGTGTCCCTATGGGCTTATCAGCTCACCTTCCTCTTATGAAGCTCGTCCTCTTCTTCGGAAGGAAGGGCGGTTGTCTTGGCCTTGCCATTCACTTCAGGATCATGAGACGTACGGCCGTTTGCCGGCTGTTTGTCAGACTCTGTCTGCTCGCTCTCCTCCACCCATTTCCACGCTTCTGCCAGTTCACCTCGAATCGTGGCTGTCAATACAAAGGACATGATGCACGCAGGACTACTCGAACAGTCAGTGAACGCTTATGAGAGGGGGGGGTGAGAGACTATACGACAACTCACCTCAAGTAGAGCAAGGCAGGCTGGGCGGCACGGAAGAAGTGCATGATACCCATGGTGGTGGATAACCCAAGCACGTACGCTCCCAGCGAAGCATAGAAATATGGTTTACTCCAGCTGTTCCCTGGGTTGCCAAGGTGAGACGCTTTGTGTTGGTCGTATCTTAGGGCGAGAGCGACAAACATTCCAGGAATTACGATGTCACCCAGGCCGAGCATGGTAAACCCACGGTGAGTCGAGAAGCTCATAGACTTGGGCCATAAAAGTTTAATTGGCACATCAAGCGTCGTCGCTACCTTGACCATCTAATGTGTTATAATAACAATAATAATAATAAGTCAGGAGACTGTGTTCGGGAGAAGTGCTTGAAACTCACGACTTCTGTTCCGAATACCCACCAGATGTCATACAAGAATAGCCCAGATAAAAGGATAGACCCGGTTTTAAATGAGTCGATGGTAAGAAAGGAGAGGGCATTGAATGAGAATGATAGGGCCAAGATATCCGTAAGGAGAGCAGATCTGCGTGTCTGACTACCGCCAAAGTTATATAGTATCGAGGGGAGCGCTCCGAGGGGTATCAGATAAAGAGAGGGTGTCCTTATCGTCCACTTCATGAGTCCTGTGACGTGGTCTGTCAGAGGTAATCTCATATGTTATCTCTGCACTCGGTTTACCTTGCGAACCCTTGACTATCTTGATCGTAATTCGGTCATATCGCTTCCACACACGAGGACCTACCGCCCATCTCACAAGGGATATCAAAGCCTAAATGTGTTTAATTCTTTTATTAATAGCTTCCTGTCAGCAGCAACAAGAGAAACACCGACCTTGCCTCCACTCCCTATCCCCGCTATCGTGAAATACCACTGCAGTGCCCAGTTAATCCACTCCTCCCCAAAGTACTTGACTACTAGGTAGAGGCCTAGTAGTAAAGCTGACCCAATCTATGTCTGAGTCAGGCACATACTAAAACAAAGCAGTCCCTTGCACTTACGATGGGAAATAACCACGCATCCTCCGAGGACAACCGCTCCGCTTGTTCTTCTTCCTCTTCGTCACCTTCAGCGACTTCGCCCTCCTTTGGCTTATGCTTGACGGGCTACACTGATGTTAGACGTTGTTTAGAGTACTAACAAGACAACTCACTGGCAACGAGCCAAAAGCTCCTGCGTATATTGAAAATGTCGCCAGAGAGAGCAACCCCGCATAAGAGGACAACAAGTCCCAATCAACACTTGTGTCTGTCATCAGAACACGATAACAGTGACAACCTTGTCGAGTTTTGGGTCCAAGATGTTGGAAGAAGGTACGTAAGACACGAATCCACGACGTGGAATCGCTGCGAGAGCTACAGCTGCGGCTCGAGGACACGCTCGCACGCGACGAGACCGAGCAAGAGTGGTAGTTTACTGTTAGCGAGCGCTTGAACGCGTACGTGTCACCGGTGTGGTCAGATCCTTTCTCCCGATCGCGTCTCGCGCCAGAATAGGAAGGTCGTTCTCACGGGTGCTTTATTTTCCCCAACTGGGCAATACATTTTGTCACATCGAACCGCTCCTTGGCGACGGTCATGTCGAAAATACGGAAAAGCCAGACGAAGAAACAAGCCGCTAGTTCTGATGTTCGAAGGCGTAATGTACGGCAGGCTGTCTCGAAACAAGCGAAGACGAAGCATCAACGGAACGTCAAAGCAAAAGTTGCACAGTTGACCATGCAAGTGGACAGTCAACACGCAGAACTTCTACAAACTGCCTATCAGCAGGTCAGTGCCCGTCCCCATTCCTCTAATTCCTCTATGAAGTTCACAGTTCAGAGTATAGGGGGCTGCTTCTACTTCTAACGTCTCTGGTTCGTTGGAACGTAACGCGTCTGCAGTCGGAGATCTCGCAGATGTATTGCGGGGTCTGTAGAGTTGTGTTCGGATCCATGTAGGAGCTACTCTTTGGCCCCGCCGACAGCTCCTCAATATACGGGAAAATAATGTGAGTAATCACAAGTCTCTCCCAGCTCTCTTCTAGTAGATCTCAATACGCACAAGACCTCCAATAGACCCAGAAAGGGTGTTGCGGTCTCACAGTGCGGCTTCGTAGCAGTGTGTTTATGAAATCGAGAAGCCTTCTCGAAGGTCTCTCAAGCTTCTCATGTACGTGAGCTCATAGCAGTTCCGTGCGAAGTATGACCATACATAACGGCACGCACATGCGACCAGGAAGACTTCTCGTGTTCCACGGAAGGTCGACACGGCAGGCTTCCGTGCCTGTTCTCCCACATTTTCCCAGTAGGCAACATGGAGCTTCCTGCTCTGACCGCCGGTTGCAAAACATACTCTGATTTCATCCGAATACAAAATTACAAGGTACTACTAGCAAAGCACAATCGATGGCACACGGCCTACAGGTGAGCAGCACATACAGTCAGAAGGAAAGTCAACGGCGTGCTGGTAGCACACGAATGTAAATCGGGAAGCGTCGTGTAAAAAGGGAAAGTAAAGTGTATAACTAACTGAACCTTTGAAATATTGGGAAACCAAGCAAACCTACAACAAGTGTTATATCTCATTCTTCTAAAGCAATCCTCAGTCCATCGTTATCATGAAGATCGTCAATGCATGTCTTCCCAGTTCGGTCTGGGGGAACCAATGGAGAGTTTGCCCAGCAGCTTCCGTTGACGCAGGTTTTTGACCTCTTGATTGATGAGGTCACGGAGGCGTTCGAGATCCAGACTGCGCTCAGCGCGAGATGCCATGAGGATATTGCGCCAGATTCCGGCCGCTGCGACTGAATTGTCAATCGCGAGCTGCATGGGACGGTGCAAGCGAACCATCTTCTGCATGAGACGGTCTGGGCTGGGGTAGATGGCGTCAGGCCAGGCAATACGTATGGCGAACCACCAGCCAAGAGGCTGGGTAAGAAAAAAAAGGTCAGCGCTACAGCTGAGACTCCGTCAACTAAACTACATACCCTCCCATCGGGTAGTGATTTCTCTGGGTACGTGTCGTAGGTAGTAAGGGATCCATCAGGCAGTGAGAACCTGCCCAATGAGAATGTATTAGTCTAACGTAATTAGTATGAGAGAAACAAACTGAATCATCATACCTATGAACGACCCAGTGATTCTCATCATTGCGGTGTTTGGCCAGCACAACCAATAATCGAGGAATACCCTCTAAACCGAATGGGGCCCAGAGGTCTCGAAGCATACCGCAGGCATCACCATGCCTTCCATTATACACAGCGGTACTGATAGCTTCCGCCATGTTAGGCGGTACGAACAGTCTATCGACACGTTCAGGCGGGCTCTCAGTCATACGAGAACGAACATAACGCTTGTAGCTTTGAGTCGACCAGATGCTTAAAGCTACCTCGTCTACTTGGTGTCCACGCGTAGTGCTATTTAGCGCGTTCTCCAACTCGCTCATGGGCCAAACAATTGCCCAGCTCAACAAACGCTGGTGGATACGTTGCCACGGTGGAGGCCCACGAGACTCCGTGTTGAAGTCTCCAGAGTTCCAGTTGGGTTGTGCCATGAGCTCCTCATGTCCATCTCGAGGAATTGGTGGCAAACTGCGCTCTGTAGGGGGATAGTTTTCGATATGCGTATCAGAGATTTCGGGAAGGCCAGACTCTGTTACCGCGGCCTGAGCATCGCCGTCGTCGAGAAACTCTCCCCCGTCATCGCGGGCGACTTCCCAAGTCTTATGAGTAGCAGCAGACTGGCTGCCGGTATGAGGCTTGACTCGAAGCTTGTAGAGTTCTTCCCGAAGGAATTGTTGTCCTGGAGAATTATTGTTGCGCTCGGTATATTCACTGGGCAAGGGGGCTCGGCTCTCACCACCTTGGTTTGTCATGTGACCATCATCCTCTTCAAAATACTCGTCCTCATCTACCGCATCGTGATCAAGAGGAGGTTCCGTATACATGTCTTCGTCGGTTCGGGGTTGTAAGTTTGCACTTTGCGTCATAGGGCTGGGTACGTAGCCGGTACGAGATTCAGATTGAGCAAAGTGACCGTCGTGTTGTTCATTGGGGAAGCCGCGTCCCTCGTTCACGAAGGATCCAACGCCATGAGAAGACCGCAACTCCACCACCCTATCAACCTTGGTATCGACGCGGTCCACCTTGGCCGTTAGGTGCGCGACGTTCTCGAGCAAGCTCTTTGCCCACTCTGGGGGCTCATCCATGGCCGCCAATTGGTTGAGTCCAGCAGCAGCCTCGCTTGTAATGTGAATCTCCGGGTTATGATCATGGTAGGATTTACGATATTGCCGGATGGACTACGAGAAAACGTTAGCAACCCACTAATGAGAGTTTGATTGTCGATCGACTTACTTCGTTATCGTACTTCATGCCCAACTTCTTGACCCGTGCTCTGACAGCTTTACGGATAGCCTTCTTCACAGGATCTGCCATTGGTGCATCAAGTGCATGCAGCAATTGGCACAACTCGCCATCATGGAAATGAGAATTTTGTATTTCGGGTTCCAAGGTAGAAGGTGCCATGGCAGATGGTGCGTACGATGTCCGTGCACCCGCAGGGCGCGTCAAGAACTCGTTCACGAGACGCTGTTCTTCTGCATTCAGATCCTGCAGAGGCGAAATTGGTCGTGAGGGTGTCGGTGTACTTTCCGGATCATGATGTTTATGAGAACGTGCCGCTGATATGGCGGAAGCGGCTCTGACTAGTTCATCATTCGTCTTTTGGGAGAGAGCTCGGCTGGCTTGGCTGCGTGGTGACATAGCTTGAGATCGTGCTTCTATAGAATAGATTAGTTGAGTAGTTTTCGAGTTGCTTGTGATTATACCTTCTCTCTGAGAAGCGGTAACACGAGACATAGCACTCTTAGGAGGATCTGGCGGGGGTATAAGTTCTGATGCGCCACGAACAGATCGGGAGGGCTTGTGCGACGGCTCTCTCTGAGAGACACTCTTCTGAGTGCGCATTCGAGGAGCCTGAGAAGCTGACTCAGAAGGTGCGATAGACGGTGTCTTGTTGTGTGTACGTGCAGGAGGAGAAGCGGCACGAGATAATACTGCGTCATCCATTATGGACTCTGGCAGAGGGGGGAACCCGGATCTGCTTGTCTTGGGTGTGACCCGGGATTGCTGTTGAGAAACAATGGAGCGAGGGGTTTGATTGCTTCCATTAGCTGTACGGGGAGGTGACATAGGGCGTGCCGCAGACTTCGGTGAAAGGAACTGTATGCCACGAGTACGTAGTATGAGCAGAAATAAAATAAGTCCAAGCAGGCTGTCACTCACATCATTGCCTACAGATGGAGCTTTCTGAGAAGGTTGTCCCGTTCTACGACTAGGGCCAGATGTAACGGAAGGCGGAAGGGGAACATTTGCACCGTCAAGGGGAGTCATTCCAAATTCCTGTTGAAAGTGTCAGCTACATTTGTATATCAACGACGGGCCTGGTCTTACTGTGAACGGGTGAGCAAAGTTGGTACTGGGAGACACCGCCGTCGCAGGCAGCGGAATTCCGGCCGCTTTGGCAGTAGGCGATGTCCACGCCTGCAAAAGACTCCGTTTGGTGACAGCGCAATGTGAACTCGCGTGCATGAGCATACCTGAGGATTCCAGCCATTCGCAGGAGGCAGGCTATCACGTAGAGGCCCAAAGTTGCCAAAAGACGACCCATAAGATTCGAACTTTGGACCGGGTGGGTCATTAGGACCAGGTTCATGGTCAGGAATCTCGTCCTGCTGTAAGAATCGCGATAAGCACATCACGAGAGCCGAAGGAAGAGATCTTGCACTCACCGGCCCAGTCGTATGTATAGGGATAGTCCTGGTCACCTCTGACCCGTTCATCTCCTGGATATCGGACCTTATGTCCTCCTCGGCGACACTGACAGGCCCCCTAGACAGCTGGGAGCGGGGAGGTTTCGAAGACCGCACACTACTCGCGCCATCGTCATCTGGAGGAGCCTTTTGCATCCCTTCAAGGTACAGCAGGACTAAAAATTACACGAATAGGGTATGTTAGTGAAACCAACCTACCGCCACTGGGCTATTGATCGAGGATTCATACCTTTCTCGTTTGACGCTAAGCAGCAGAATAACTATGAGCTGGTGCATCGTGCGTACAACATTTGATAGCGCGTACCAGGAGTGCTGGACCTCAACATATAGGTCCTCATTAAGTCGGGGGGCGGTGGGGACCCGACGGCGGACATTATTGGAGTCAAGATACGGGGAGACTGAGGGTGTTCGGGGGAGGGTAGCGCAAAAGAAAGAGGGAAGCTAGAGTTGGGTATCCGAGCAGGTCGTTACAGAAATATTTACGCTGGAAAACAAGATGGAAGGAAGAGAGTGAGGTCGCCTCGTGTTTGTTTCCCGCTCGCATCAACCGCCAATACTCCAAGGTTAGAACAACAATGCGCAAATATGTCCAAACAAAGACCGTTTGTACCGAGCTCGAACGGTCTCCCAGCAGCTCGTCGGGATGACAATATCCAGCTAGAAGATATTTACCTTGAAGATATATTACGAGGAGATTGAGGTAAGCATAGTTGACTGCTTTCAGCAGGTGTAAGACTAACTACAGTGCTACAGTTTCGAATCAAAATTATACCCGACACGACTCCTCTCATGGATTTTGAATGCGTATCCCGAGATTCTGCAATACGATCTCGAAACTCGAGAATATAGATGACAATGTTCAGAAGCTGAAAAATCGAATAGCACGACATGCACTCGGGAGTCACGCGACAAGTGGTTGGCTTTTGTTTCAAACCTGACCGATCACCAGCCACACGTTGGGTTTAAGGCGAGTCTCCCCCTCTTTTCTCTCTTTTTTAGACACCGTCACCACTGGATCTGTGCCCTTCGCTGTGCAAGGACTCCGACGTCGTCTCACCCCCTAGCGTGCGCGTATCCGCCATGCTGGTCATCGCTCGTATTGTCTTGTACACCGTCTTCAAGATCTTACTAGTTCCTGTTGTATGGAGTGTCCTCGACATGTGCTCTGCAGAGGCCCTGGTCAATATGACCTCTTCTCTCTCTCTTTCTCTTTCTCTTGCTCTCGCTGATGCTACTTCGTACGTCTTATCCACGGCTAGTCTACTGGTCATCCACTTCCCCACGCTCTTTCCAATACCGTCTCTCCTCATCTCGAACGCCTTCTGTCAGCCATCGAACCATACATTTCTTCACCTCCTATCCGGTACTGTGTGCTTGGCAGGGATATCAACTGCGGCTTACAACCCGGAGGACACTTAACTGACTTCTCTGACCTCGATGCTCTACTTGTCTGCCAGTTCATCAATACTGTCTGGCTCTACAGTATTTCTCTTGCAGACACCTTGTCGACGGCATTCAAGTCCTGGGGAGCCTTTGGATGTTCCCTGACCTTTGTATCCTCTTGCTCGCTCATCGTGCCAGCTCACTCAGTCACTCCCCAGCCCGACAACCAGTGCGCGATAGTCGCTTCAGCCAACAACAGACTTGCCCTTCTCCGCGACAGACTCTTAGACTGTTTCCGCTGGGTACGGAAGCACTCTCGTGCTATCACTGTGGTGCTCTGTATGTGGGTCGATGACTGGGAAGACTTCTTGGACGTGTGGCTGATTATCGAGAGGTGTCTTGAGGCAAAGACTGGGAAGACTTCTTGGACGTGTGGCTGATTATCGAGAGGTGTCTTGAGGCAAATATCGTGGCGATGCCTACTCTTAGAGGATTGGAGGACTTGGAGCGTGTTAAGGTGAAGAATTGGGATATCCGCATATGGGATTTGCCTGTAGTCAATTTTCATACTTATGTAGAAGACCTCCAAGATGTACACTCGAGTCTCGATTTAATGGATTGACAAATAGCAAAGAATTTTGCCGTTGTGTTTGAATATGAACTATCATACTCGCACAACATGAATGGGATGGAGTGAATAGGCTACGTTCATAATTTTGCATGCGACTGATTCTTGAGTGCATCCGCGATAATCTCAGCAAACGCAATAACGGCTTCCTCTTCCTGATGCCGCCCGACAACTTGAAGTCCAACTGGAGCATTCGCCCACTTCTCGGGATCATCTAGCGACATTAGGTATTAGCGTACCTGGTCGGTACTGGATAGAAAAGGCTCTTACAGAAGTCATAGTGTGTCTTATCAGTATCACCTAGAAATTGGTGTGCTGGCTTCTTGACATCTACTTTGGGGTCAACCTTTGTTACGGGGAAAGTGCACGCGGGGTAGTCAAGAGCATTCCAAATGGCTGTATATGCTGCGGAGCTAAAACAGGTATAAGACACTGCGATGAACCATTCACATCGGGCTTGGCCGGACATACCGATTGAAGCCGTGAGGAGCAGATGCATTCGCGGAAACGGGTGAGATAATAGCATCAATAGGACGACCTGTTCCAGTCGCGTTGACACTTTTGTTCCATTGCTCGAGGTATTCTTGTCGGAACGTGCGTTTCTCAAGGTGAAGCTTCCACAAATCATAAGCTGAAACCTCCTTTTGAGGTGGCAAGAAGGTATTGACTTCGGCGACGTATTCCTCCTCCGAGAAGTTCATACTGTTGAGAATAGGTTCTCCGGTTGGTGCGGTGGCATCAGCATAGTCAGAGTCGGATGCAGCAGTCCATATCTTAGACTAGAGGACGACAGCTCATTGGTATATTCTGAATCGTACATATGAAGACTTACCACGTTCATCAGTATCTCTTTGTGTCTATAATGATCCCAGTCGATTACTAGGATGATAGTCAGCGGATAGCGCTTCAAAGGGTTTTAGCCATGTATTACCTTCATGTCCAGCCGCAAGAAGCGCAACTTTGGTGATCTCGAGGGCTCTGGTGATGGGAGGATGAGGGGCAACCTGGCCATCATTCCAGATTATACCGAAGCACAACCTTTTGCCCCCGCCATATGGAACTAACTTGTACAAGTCTTCATCCCAGGGTGCTCGTCGAGCGAGAGGGTCCTTCAGCCATGGCTGGCCAGCAGCCACTGCTTGCATGAAAACCTTCACCCCACTTAAAGTCTGACTGAGTGGACCAAAAACGGACAAGACCGACTCCTGCCCTTCACAAGAGTTGACGGCCCCTGCATACGGCACTCGACCATAAGACGGTTTAAGCCCGTACAAACCATTGAAGGAAGCTGGAATACGGATAGAGCTTAGGGTCCAATCAGTTGTTGAGAGATCTACGATAGGAACACATACGGGGAAGCTTACCCTCCAATATCAGACCCAACACCAAGAGGGCTACCTTTGAGACCTATCAAGGCACCTTCTCCACCTGATGAACCACCCGAAGTAAGTGAGCGGTTGTGAGGGTTCAGGGTACGTCCGAACACTTTGTTGTAGGTTTCAGGCCACTGGATTAGAGAGCTGTCAACAATGAGTGATTTAACGGAGTGTTTAGTTTACCATGAGTGTTTGTGGTACATTCGTTTGGACGAAGGGAACGGCTCCTGCGTCATACAGAATCTGAACAAGAACAGAATCCTGTTCGGCATATTTACCAATCCAAGATACGTATCCTGATCCCACGAGAATGAGATCAGTACGTAAACATACCCATTATATCTCACTCACCCATTGTAGTCTCAAGCCCTTTGAGACGGAATTGGTCCTTCAGAGAGATTGGCAATCCGTGCAACGGCCCCTTGACCTTCCCTGTAGCCTTCAAATAAACATCAAGTTCTGCTGCACGAGCTAGGGCACGTTCTACGAATATCTCGGTGAGACAATTCACCTGCAAATGGTCAGAGAAAATCACAGTGAGAAAATGCCCACATAATCGATTAGACGTACAAGTTGCTGCGCGATGATGGCTCGCTTATAGTATGCAGTTGTTACTTCAAGTGAAGACCACTCCGCAGAAGCTAACTTGGCCAGGAGCACGGCAACATCGGCTGTATTCGTGATTTCCAGCTCCTTGGGACTCAGAAGACCGCATTGTTCGGGAACCTCGGTGACGTCGAGTACCGTGTTGGGAGGAGGGGAGATCAGCCATTCTTTGGGTATAGCGGCTGTCTGGCGTGCTCTTTTCTCGGCGACGATGTCTTTCCAGTGAGTAGTCTTGGACATGACGGGCAAGATAACGAGGCTGGGGGTGACAGGGTGTGAGTAGTATGCTAGGCTAATCGCTGAGTAGATATAATACTATTGTGTACCCATGTCGTGGCACGTGCCAAGATAAGAATTGAAGCATTTGGAGTGTAAGACGCTGCTTTATTTTTCTGGTTGGCTGTGATGCGATGGCCGTGGTACTCCTGGACTGGTCATGGGAAAGGAATGCCAGATGCCGTATAGCAAACTTTCGCGGTTTGTAAGGTGATAGAACATCAGATTTTGAGGTAACAGATGGATATTTTTCGATGCGGCATAGCCACATACTGTAGCAATAGACAATGGTTCCATCGTATATTGCCGGTCTTGAAGGGATGAAATGAATGAGTGAGACTTTGAAACCGTTGTGACTGTTCGGAGTCCCGGACTGCAACAGTTGGTACTTACGCGCGTTAATGTTCAACTGCTTACATAATATTATCCTAGTCTCTTGCACTAATAAGGCAATTGAACTTGACTCAACGCCCGGCTAATCATTGATGCGTTTCGTGAGAGAAGAAAAGTAGTAGGACGTTACGTAGAATCCCCAGATTCTTTGCATCTACGTAAACTTCAATTATGCCTGCGATTGCTCTGCGCGCTACATACGATGCGGCCTACATGAGAAGTTTTGCTATCCCCTCGGGGATGACTGGTCTCTTCTTCCACTCCACTTCCCAACCACTCGGTCCACCCTCAACATCACCCTGACTCGGTAGACCAAACACAGCAGTGACAAACCAGTCATCCTCTGCTTTCGGCTCGAGTTCCTCAAGCAACGTAGGCACTACAGCCCTCGGGACCATAAGGTTGGTGTTCGCGTCGGTTCTCACGGCCTGCCCCTTCCTGTTGCGCCTCGCATTCGGTCTTAGCTCGACGATGCCGACGACGCCAGCCTCGGAGTGTGCAAACACTGATCCTTCTTGTTCGTTGGTACCGTACTCATCAAACCAATCAGTGGGTTCCAGAGCACGATCATTCTCTTGTTGCCCATAAATGGCAAAGCCACCTTCCGCCGACTGCAAAGGTCTCCCTGTACGAAGACGGTGGACGCGTAGATGCCATAGAGGTGCCTCCTGGGTAGGAGGAACGAGCCAAGTCTCGACTTCGACATCTTTCCAAGGATACCACATCGACCTTAACCACTCGTCACGTTCTCCCTTCTCGAACCGCGCCTCGCGTGTCTCCCGACGACACTTCCACGTCTCTCCTCCATCATCACTCAAGGCGAGTACGCTATCGGCGCCGACTTCGTGAAGAAGGAGGTTGCCTACTGCGACACTATATCCGAAAGCAGATGAATAAGCAAATTTGCCGTATTTGGCAGCGCTGTTCTTCACGGGGTATGAACATTGTTGACCCGACGATAAGATAAAGGTATGTCCTGAGAGGTTCGAAGCGATGTGCAGAGGTTTGTATAACGATTTGACTGTATTCAGAAGAGAAGTCGGGTACGGCTCTTCCGGCGATGCCCAGAAGGGGTGGTCAGGTGGTAGGGCAAGCGTAACGAAAGACTTGCAGCACCAGTACGGGCTCCCAGGCGAATTGTAATTCTGCGACGGAAATTAGTGGGGGAGAGGTAGAGTAGTAGAGACTAACCTCCGTCATAGCTTGATTAGGATAGACATAGCCGATGGTCAATGTACCGTCGATGTTGTAGGCACCGGGCTGTTTCACCCACCAGCGAATATTTCGGAGTTGAAGCCCTCTTACGACACCCCAAGTGAGAGGCGCAGGAAGCTCTAAGTCAGCAAAGGCAACAGCTCCCCAGAAAGATGACATGGCAAAACGGTACGTCAGACTTCTCCCGAAAGGCACCGCACGGCCTGGCCGCGAGTCAGGAACCAGGAATTGCAGCAAGCAAAGGCAGATGTGCTCACCCTCGGGATCAAAATAACGAACGAAATCCTGTGCAAACAACCTTGCTCTGTTACGATACTCTTCACAGCGTTCGGGGTCTTCCTTTTGTGCGAGTTTAGAGTATGCGAGCTGGGCGAATTGTATGGCAAAGGACGAAGAGTAATAATCCAATTGGACGACTCCTTCGGGTCCATCTCGAGACCAACCCTCACCGATGTAGAAAGTATCCAAGTGGTCCATATCGGCTTTAAGACGCTTTGCGTCATATTTCGAGGAACCGACTTTAGAAAGACCCAAATTAGAGAAAACCTGTGTTCGGATGAGCGCGGGATTGTTCAGTAAAGAAAAGGAGACTCGCCCTAAACCAAAGCCAGTTAGTATTGGGCATCTCCTTGTCGTTCATACCACCAAGCCAATCTTCCAGATGAGTTTGAGCGTTCGCGTCGAGGACGTCCCAAAGATGCTCTTTCGCAACAGCAAGAGAAAACCCGATAGCAGAACACTCTACCATCCGCTGGTCCTTATTTCTCATGTCACCCCAAAACTCCACATGGTCGGGATTAGTTCCGTTTGTGAAGCCTTTGACCCATCGTTCTACCCCATCGTACCTTCCTCCTCCTGCGAGGAGAGATGCCAGACCCCAGATCGGCCTTGAAAACCCTTCAAGGTGGGCTGCTGTCTCGTCAAAGTGTGTACCAGTGTACCCAAGATGAATGCGAGCACCACCCGGTGACGTATGAATTGCAAGGGGGTTTAGAAGATCAACTAGAAAGCGGGCCAAATCATCCCTGGTTTCGACAGGATTGGAAGCAAATGGACTTTTGATGTCGAAGGAGGGCATGGTTTTGTGGCTCGGTGGGAATGAGGTCTAGCTAGCGCACCTGTACGACGGTGTAAGTAGCCCACATATAAATACCTGGGATTCTAATAGCGGGACATATCGATCAGAGGGTCAACAGCTCGCCCGCCCGGTCCGTCTCATGCGTACAGCGCCCGCTGCATAAATCCGTTGCGGTCCGAGACTTTGCCGTTGTGTAGTAGTGGTCACCGACTCACCGGTAGACCGTAGTGCTAGGTGCTGTTCTATTGATCGTGAGCCTTAAAGCATGGAAATCGACGCTCGGACCTTATATTATTATAGAGACCAGTTGTTGCACTTCAATGACAGGATGTAGCATGATACGGTCCTGTAAGGTATTCAACAACCGCAGTATAAGTAGTCCCACTGATTGTGGTAGAGACTCTAAATGAGCTAACTAGTGCAAGAGAAATAGTAAATAATTGAACAGTACCTTCAAAAGCTGTACTACCCCAGGCCTCTGCAACAGTGATGGTGGAGGTAGTAAGAAAAGAGTGATCCGTATTGAGCGCCGAAGACTGTCACGATCGCGTTACGTGTCGCGTTTGTAGGTGTGACGGACCGCGACCGCTTTGCTCCTCGCGACTACCACAGCAGTGACTGCCACACAAACACGACCTTGTATACGACCACCCCCACCCACAGATGGCGTCCAAGACCCTTATAAATACAGCTCATCAACCTGGAAACACAGCCATAACATTCTCGCGGGATGGCGCGTAAGTGCACGCTGTCTACATATTGCCTTGGCCCTAACTCTGTATCATAGATTCATCTATACAGGAGGTTCAGACTCGCTTGTCAGAGTATGGAAAGCAGAGCTTGATACAGACCAAGAGCCAGATGCAGCTTTGGATGCTATGGAAAGTATAACGTGTCTTGCAACTGGGGTGCGTTGGTTACTCTTCTACCGCCTACAACCCTCTTTTGATCTCACTTGCTCTAGAGGAGTCACTGGTTTTCCGGAAGTGAAGACGCGGAAGTTAGGCAATATGAAAGCGGAAAGTCAGAATTCAGTGGTCTCGTAACAAGTGCAATTGGCGTACCGATTCGCTCAATAGCCATAAACTCTCAATGCTCACGAGTCGCCGTAGCGTCAGAGTAGGTCAGAACACCTTTCTTGCATCCACTTTTACTAATTCATGATTCAGTGAGACATCAGTCAAAGTCATTGACTTAGAAGATACAACCAAAATTATGGTCCTCAAAGGACACTCGAAGGCTGTGCGGAGAGTATCGTGGGATCCTTCTGGTACTCTGCTCGTGAGTCTTGTTTTGTATGTTTCAAATGTACCGGTGTTCAATTTCTCTAGACTTCGTGCGGAGCAGATGGCAAGATAATTGTCTGGGACGTATCAGAGGAGGAGCCGAAGGAGGTAGAGGTAATACAAGGAGTACTGCCAGCTGTTTCGGATCCTGAGTATGTTGCCATCCGCCTTGCCCTTATGAAAACTGTCCACGAACTGTCCCTGATTTCCATTCCAGCTCCCTTGAATGGCAACATGACTGCACAGCAGTATGGCACACGTCTGGAGAATATTTCTTTATTGCCACCCGAACACATGGCGAGTAATTCACACACGCTTATTATGCACGTTGAAAATAAACGTTGGGTCAGAAATCACCACGATTTCTCGAAGCAACTGGCAGAAGGCTGCCATATTCACAGACGAAGCTTGTTCAGGAGC
Source organism: Irpex rosettiformis (assembly GCA_022160335.1). Classification (NCBI taxonomy): domain Eukaryota; kingdom Fungi; phylum Basidiomycota; class Agaricomycetes; order Polyporales; family Irpicaceae; genus Irpex; species Irpex rosettiformis. Next base: position 190,772 of record MU274915.1, on the reverse strand, counting down.
TGTGACAGCTCTTGCCATGTCTAGTAACGGAATATACCTAGCCTCTGCAAGTAAAGCAGGTCTGTTCATCTGGGCTGTACAGAATAAGCGTTTGGTATACAGGTACATACCCTTGAATTCTCCCTTGGAATTTACTGAATTATGAGCAGGTTCCAAGATTCTCTAAATGCTCCCATCACACAAATGGCATGGTCACCGAGCCAAAATCTCCTCGCTTGGACAGACAATGAGGGCGTTTTAACTCGGTGGCAAGGATGTATACCGTCAGACGGAATAGATCCAGTCAAGCTCTCCTCTGGTGCTTCTAAGGTTTTACCCGCAGCGAAGAAGAGAACAGATGCTTCGGGGCTGTTTGACTTCGACGTGGCAGGGGCCAAGGAGATGGCAGAAGATCCAGATGCTGATATGGCTGATGACGTTGTGGATGGCATTGATTTGGACAATGATGATTGGATATTGGATGACTTAGGAGGGGGAATGGACGACGATGATGAGAAAGAGAAGGATAGGAAGCTAAACGGCACCGGTGTTCGCGAAATGGGTAAGTCTGGTTTGCTCGCCCTTTATGCGTACTCGTTATATGCCGCCATTTTCTAGTGAGTGTAACAAAAGCACAACCGCCGTTCCAACCTGGATCAACGCCAATGGAAAGTAAAAAGCGATACCTCGGTACGTTCCTACAATTTTCCATTCCCGTCACCCATCTTAACTTTTTGTTTCGTAGCGTACAACATGATTGGCGTCATTGACGTTACAGACCAGGATACACATCACATAGTAAATGTCGAATTTCATGATCGAAGCCTAAGAAAGAGCTTTCATTTCAATGATCACTTCAAGTACGATCTCGCGGCATTGGGTGCGACCGCTTTTCCGATTTACAGAAGAATGACCCACTGATGTTTTTATAGGAGAGCGTGGTGTTGTGCTTGCCTGCCAGCCAGAAACTGAGCACCCAGCACATGTCATCTACAAACCATATGGTGCCTGGGCCTCCCAATCAGAATGGACATATGATCTTCCACCGAAGGTCAACGTCCTCGGGGTAGCTGCTGGAGGAACACCACCCAGTAGATCCTCGCGCACTGCAACTGATATCGATATACAGGGCCAAGGAACTGTCGTCATGGCCACTAGTGACCACGAGCTGATATTCTTGACTGGCAGCGGTATTGAACGCCATGTCATGAGTTTGCAAGGCGATTTTGTTTCAATGGTTGCCGGGCCAGAGTGGGTGTTTGTCGTGCATCGGGAAGGGTCAACAACCATGGACGGTAGGATCTCTATATTTCGGCCGATATTATCTCAGCTGATCTCTGCCACAGGTTCCCAGAATTTGACGGGTCGGTTAATTAAGTTTGACGATTTCTGCTTATTGCAGAAAGACTCACTTCCAATACCAAGGAATCGTACGTTGAAATGGGTTGGTATTACCGAAGAGGGGGTAAGACACAACCTACCACTGAACTGTGCGCATCAGAATAACACATTTGTCTTAGGCACCAGCATTATATGATTCTGCAGGGATACTCAACATTTTACCTCGATTTCGGATACCTCTCCAAGCGACATGGGCCCGTCTGCTTGATACCAACACCCTCGAGCGCAGACAGGGCAAAGTCGAGTCATATTGGCCTGTTGGAGTGTCAGGTGATACCTTCATGTGCCTTATCCTTAAGGTATGGATATCTTCTACTCTGTTTAAAGGGAGACTTTCAAGCTTATAGAACTTGTAGGGCCGACAAGAGCATCCAGGTTTTCCCAAGCCCCTTATTCAGGAGCTGCCCTGTAGATTGCCGTTCAAGCGTACAGATCCTAAGGAGCAGCCACTGGAGGAGCAGTACGTCGAATCTGGCTCTTGTTAAATGTCCTTAAACTCACATTCGAAACAGCTATGCACGAGAAACCATGCTATTAGACATCCTACGAGATGGACTAGCGGATGATGAACTTACGACTAGCGATATCTCTCGTCGAGAACTCGCACTTGATAAAGAAATAATCCAGCTTATTCAACTTGCATGCAAGAATGAGAGACAGGGCCGTGCGATCGACCTCACCAAACTCCTCCATCATACGGCTTCTTTTGACATGGCTATTAAAGTGGCTTCCTTCTACCATCAAATTGGACTACAGGAAAAGATGGAGATGCTCAAACAAGACCGAGAAGATGTAGATCGATTAGTTGACGCAAGAGATAAGAGGAAAGAACGATCGAACGACTTTGCCCCTGTACCTGCCCTGCGAACGACTACTTCCGAATTATCGAGACCGAAAGCTTTTCAGAATTTTGGACCACCACCTACCATTTCTCGGCCAGGACTTGAACGTACGACCGATGGCGCCCTCAAGTCCGCTGGACCTTCAAGGCCATCGACGGTTGCAGTCGCGCGATTTGAAAGAGACGAATTCCAGTCTTCCGCCGCAGACTTTGGAGATGATTATGCTCATGAACCCTCGACTGATGGCAAGCGAAAACGCTCTGAAGAGCCTTTCCTTGGTTCTGACAGTCATGGAAAACGACGCGCAACCGATCCTACTTCCCAACCAAGTGCGTCACCATTTTTTTTCGTTGGTTGCTCAGTCTTGCTTAACCAAGCATCTATCCACAGCATCAAACCCCTTCGCACGTAAAGCAGGAGCGGACACGGGAAAGAATCCTTTCAAACGGGGTGTAGAGATGAACAAGTCGCTACATAAAACCGAAAGTTTCTTCAACAAAGTCGAAGCTGCTGAAGCTGACAAGTCAAAACGTAAGTGCAGATCTCCTCGTCTCGTGATATACTATCTCTAATTATAATTAGGAGGTACATCTGCTAAAGGCAAAGGAAAGGAAAAGAAGGAGGGAGGTCGGCAGACGACCCTCTTCGGGTTCCCTCCTCCGGAGAAAAAGGCAATGTCGAAGAAGAAAAAGACCAGCCAAGAAGAATCCCAGGAAACAACTGATGAGACGCTGGTAGAAGACACGCAACATGAGACACAAGAAACAGAAATGACTATGGTTGTTGACTCTCAGGCGGGAACGCCTGTAGAAGAAGAGGTGTCCCAAGTACCCACAGAAATCGACGAAGGAAACGATGTAAGTGGTTGTGTTGTGGAGAGGCACGGGTAACGAACGTTGACCTGAGGATGTTCAGGACGAACCGATAGACTGGCCTGCTTCTCCCGATACTGCAACACGGCAATTAGACGATGTTTCCGATGCTTGATTCCTCTCATACTGCTCTATTCTTTCAGTTTCTCACCAGCACGTATGGTACTGCTACAGCAGAGTCTACTATAATCAAAATATGTGGTGATACACGGGAGAGCATCTAGCCAACAATAGCAAGGTTTTAGATACGATCCGTACAGTGACTTAAACATGTATCCTACAGATGGTATGTGTACGCGGATATATTATAGCAAAAAAAAGGTACGTAGATAGTGCGCTGAGTTTTAGATTCACGCAAGCCCATAAAGTTGCCTCTGGAGCATATTACGTCTGCACAGCTAGTTTGCGGAACATCTCGACGATCTCTTCGGATTCGCTTCCTGACGAGTCATCGGTGGAGGTTGTACACCAGGGGCGTAACTGGTCAGCGTCCACAATCGTGGCATACTTACGCAGTATGTTGAGCATTTTCTGGCGAACGTCTTCCGACATATTGTCGAGTACGCAGTCATCGAATGTAATGGTAATCCGTGGTACGCCACAGGACCGACGCGACTTCAACGCCCTTGCGATCTCTCGGATGTTCTTTGTGGTGAATTGGTGTCTGGTGTAGACCACCGAGCGCAAATTTGGGAGCGTGCAGCAGCGAGACTGGTCTCCCTCCACCCAAGTCACCATCGCGGAAAACGCCTCGTGAGTCCCCGTTGCCGTTGAATCGAGACGTTCTTCGCAGCACGTGGTCATGAAGTATATGGTTTCGAGGCCCCGTAACCGAGCGTAGATCTCCGCGGGGAAGTAAGGGAACTGGTGATGCCTGACAAAATATTCGCAATCAAGATTGATTCGGAGCGTACGGACACTATGAGCCAAAGAGGGTAGAGCGTCGAACAAATGTCGCGGAAGAGACGTGAGCCAGGGTGCGTTAACTGGACCATGGTTGATTTCGAAGCGCTCCCAATCCGGGTCAGGCATCGTGATTTCTTCGAATTTGATTCGCAGCGAATTGGATGACGACAGAGATTTATTGCTCCCCTTGTGCTTGTCTTGCTCGTTGGCCGAATGGGGACGGTGAAGGTCGAACATAACACCCATACCGTCTTCCCAATTTAACACCACCTCGACTGCCAAAGCGTCAAACTTGGGCTCAGCAGAGTTCAGGGACGCAAGATGGGGGGACAGGATATCGAAGACATCCGAGAGCTGGGACTGCACCTCGTCTACTTGGGGGGTTTCGAGTGTGATCTCTAGGTCCATACAATGTAAGGCGGGAAAGGAAAGGGCTAAGAGTATCTGGAGCTCTTCCGGGTGAAAACCGATCAGGGCCAGGTTGCGCAGCTTTGGAAGCGTCACAACTTCTGGTCGACCCACTGATATCTCGACGGAGTGCCTTAAGTCCCAAGTCCACGATTCTAAATCAGGGACTTGTCTCAGCACGGTGAGGATGCGAGATACAGGCAGCCTGATGTCATCCGGCTCTCCTATTTGCGACCATACAATAAGATGGCGAACGCTGGGCGGTAATGACCACGACTTGTAAAGAGAGTTGTCATCCCGCACGGTAAGATGAGTGAGTTGGGGACAGAGGAAGTCCAGTTTCGAGGATGTGCCTCCTCGTCGGTATGTTTCTAGGGAAAGCTTTGTCAATTTCAGAGCGACGTGGCCATTGACGGTACGAGAGATTCGAGATAATAGTTTTGTATTTGGCAAGGACAATTCGGTGATGCGTTCGACGTGAGGAGCCAGCTCTAGGGAATATACACCGATGCGGGTGAGCGGCATATCGTCGAAATGTAGTGTGAGGGGTGAGGTTCTAGATCTCCGAAGCCACTCGCGGACGACGAGGGGGTCATCGTGGTACGCCAGCACAGACCATAATGAGGAGACACCGAGAGCAGCGTTGCGCCAACCTCGGCAGACATGTGTCAATGTCAAAAGGCGGTTGCATCTATGGCGCGTGGTCTCTTCCGTGAACAAATCCAGGATTTCCTCGAAAATTAGGACGATTATGTCTTCAGGGCATTCCACCCCACATACGAGTGCCATTGCAAGAGATGGGTGTTGACTTGGCGGTGGGGGATGGGTGGTAATGTTACTTTTGGGGGTGGCATCTCTTCGTCAGTTACTGATATCCAGTCATATCTTTGCGACTTACAGGAATAAACAGCCGAAACAATTGACCTTGCAGGACTTGCATGTACACGGAGTATGTCAAGTTTGAAGGAACGATAGGGTCAGCAAAAGTCGGGCACTAATATCGAAGTCACAGAAGCGCTCGTCAAATTAAATGTCCGCGGGAATTTTATGCCTTTTGTGCATGCAACGTTTAATACTAGCCGTCTTTCTTTCCGACATCATGCTGGCAATAATTTGAATAGCTCTGCAAATTATTTACGGGAAGGTTGACTTGCGGGGTTAAGGACACTGGCTAGGTATGAACCATACCGTCGAGGTCAATGTGTCAAGAAGCTTTCACAAGGTTCTTGACGAACGACATATATGATTAAGTACCTGATATCCGCCTGTTGCTTACCTGTCTTCTTCGAACTATACCCTTACCCTCCTTTCCCAGGTGAAGCCTGGACGTGGGTAAGTGACATGGATCTAGACGGAAGAGGCGAGCAAAAAGCCACTTTCACCGAGCTGCTCTCAGCCGACTCTCGTGGGTCTGGGAACCATGCATTACCCATTCATTATAAGGTTGAGTGCTGCACATAGGTATGCATGAGCATGAACGGAGATTTCAAGAATAACTACGAACCATAACACCGACGGTAATGACACGGTCCTTCGCTTGTGTATATATTGTTCGAGTCATAATTATAGTGCCTTGAACGAACAAAAATTATCAACAGCTTTTCAAGCCTGATGCGCCCAAATAACACTACTGGGAAGATACGATATGTCCTACACATGAATCCCACATGATAGATTACGCCTGCGTTCCAGCATTATCAACGCAGCTTGTCCTGTGAGGTGAACGCTTCATGCAATGAAAGGGTCTGTAAGAAGCAGACAAAGTTGGAACTCTATATCAGTCTAGTAAGCATAGAAGACGTACATCAGGTGCGAAGGGCCAATAGTCGAATGCACGTATAATCAAGGCCCAGTCAGAAACGTTCAATTTCCTTATTTGCGTTGCAATGTCCACGCGCTGCTCTGGAGGCAGGGATTGGTCCGTCAGCGTCTTGAGTAAACTTTCAGCCCCTGGCCCGAGGGTACTATTATTATAGATTAAATCATTTGCCAGAGGAAGGAATATCCGCCTAATGCTTACGTGATTGCGTTCTTCAGCGGAGTGCTTTTGCGGACAAACAGTCGACGAAGACAGTAATCCCATTGGTCTAGATGGCCTGGAGAAATTATCTAGTGTGCGTCCACTTCAGTCCCTAGCGTTGACAGCGATGATTATCAGGCTCCGTATACTGACCTGCCTTTCATAAGGAACCACGTTTGCTGCAACAAGAGGATGACCGAGACGTCTTGATTCAGGGCGGTTTACCTGAGCACCGCGCGTCCGTGGGTGGAAGTGGTCATCATACGGTAGTAAATTGTGGGGTGGAAGAGAGTATTCAGTTCGCGCAGTAGCCTCTGCAACCACGCTCACTTTGCACCGGGCATTACTTGTTCCTGGGGGTGCAGCTACCCGCTGTTGTTCACATACGATTAGTAGTGTCAACGTGAGCACATCAAAGAACACATACATCCCAAATCCACTGGCCTAGAACAAAACTCATAGGCACACGACCGTACTTGAAAAGCCATGTACGTTCGGGAATATTACGGAATAATTGGGCAACGATCTGCTCTCCGATGATGGTATGCGGTATATGAGTTATGAAGTGTAATTGAGGGTGAACTGTGACATGTGACAGGTTAAATACACACTCTGTCCATCCTGCTGAAAACATGACGAACCTCCGTTTTCCCATGGTACAGTCTCTACCTCGTCCAGGAAGCCTTCATCTTCAAGATATGTGTATGCTTCCCAGGCATAACCAGTCATAGGTATAATCTTCACGCGAGGATCGAGGGCTTCTAAAGGCTGTAACGTAACTTAGTTATATGCATATGCGGGCGGAAATTTACTTGCCCGAAGACTTTCTAGATACTGTTCATTATCTTCGAGAATAATCAATTTTCGTATACGAGATGAGTCCAATTCAAGAAGTGCCCTGGATAACGCGCCTGGGCCTGAAAGACAGTTTATAGCATGAAAACTTGATACGGTAGCTCAAAGACGAGGACTTACCAGGGAATGCCTCAATCACTACTTTCCCAGATCCTGCAGTTATGCTATCACCCGTCAAGAATGATTCTGCAACTAGTCTTGCTGTATGCGGATTGGCCAACGAAACTCGGTCGCGTACCGAGGCTTTTGCGGGGTTGAAAATGGAACGCCATTCTGCATGAGCTGGCAGCGAAGTATTAGATGAAGCACTGGAATCATGATTATGTCGTATTGAAGACCGCGCGATGATTGTATTGGGAGATTTTGATAGTCGACGTCGTAAACATGAGAGGGCAAGAGACATTGCTAGCAAAGCACGTAAATACCTAACGGTTTATGTGCTGTTAGTATATAACTTTTGAAAATATCAGCAGTGGTGTTCAGTTCAGCTTACCGAGAGCCGCAATGTCGTAAATGGGGAGGAGATGAAGACTGTAATGATCCTGGGCGACGAGCGACTCGGAAGTTGAGCTCAAGTTCGCGGTCATCATTTGCAGCCACCGGATATTACCGTGATAATCCAAAGTCCGAGGGCATAATTCCGTATTTATTCAGTCTCCGAAATAAAAAATATGATCCGATTGGGGTGCCGCACAGCCGCGGCATAACCCCGACGTCCGTGTCCGAGAGTCAGTGACTAGTAGGCCGGCAGCACTGCTTCAATTACCTCCAAGTCTTCAAGTTGTTGTCCATCGCACATTTACGACCATGCCAGGCGAGTTTAACTCCATGTCTACCACTGACTCGATGGTAGGTAATGATAAAAGCGTTTGTATTATTCTATCTCGTGGTCAACTTCATTTGACTGAATAGCTGGTTTCAATAGGTCAACGACGGCGCTGGCTGTTGCCAGGGCTGAGTATAGTTCGTTCTCATACAGCTACAAGAGCATCGACTACCTACTGCAACCTCAATATCTTGCTCTTTCCATAATCATTTCAGCAAACTCGACCCATGGCCCCCGCAATCACGATACCAAAATTCTACTTCCATCTACTAACAGCTCAGTGTCACATCATGACAATCATGATGGACATTCATCCTAGTTTTCCTAGGACCAGGACAAAGTCGCTACTACAGCCTCGTTTCGGCCATAGGGGATAACATCGTTTTCTTCTAGAATCTCCTGGCAAGATTTGAAAAGTCGTCTCTGGCCAGGACAGCGTTCCGAACTGAAACGCGTACAATCAACATACGCATAGGAACAAAATGATCAGCAACCTCACTATCATTATTCAACCACAAAGTACATGGTAAATTGGATGTTATCGATTTCCGGTTATCTCACCCATTATCCCAGATGATGACGGTTCGCCCCCGGGTTGGCTAAAACGAAAGTCATCATGGGCGACCAACACTGCGATATCTTAGGGGATTCGAGTTTTCGCCTACGGCTTGCATAGCCTACTTTGTACTTTGCATTGAGGTGTAGTAACTTCATCAAGTGTTTGATGGAGAAAGGCACAAGCCCTCGAAGTCCAATTATGGCAATAGACCTATTCGACACTGGCCCTCGGTGTTGAGACTTGGAACGGAGGGATGTTTAAATCTGGGCTGACTCTCTGGTGATGTCTAGCAACTTTGAGAACACCAGCCCCCCTTCATCTGAAATATGTCGGTGAGTGAACATGCCACTCCTCTCCCAAGGAAACAAAGGCTAACACAAGCATATGTATCAGGAATTTCATACGTTTCTATACTACGCCAATCGCGTAGTAGTTCCTGGCTTTGTTATTCCTCAACGAGTCTACCGCACTGACACTGTCTTCCAACCGTCACCTCCCGTACAATTCTTCGATCGCGGGCATTTTGGCATACGTCTCACCGATGCCCTCTCCTCGAACTCCTCAGGACTAGCGGACGGCTCTAGACCGATCGTACTCACTCAGTCGGCTATGAAGATAGCTATACGGATTTGGGTACGTCTAGCACTACTCTTGAATGACTCGTGCCTATCATACTGACGGAAGTGAAATGGTTTTTATCGCTGACAGTGGCCAGGATATGACAAGTGGATGAAGCATATGCACGTATACGGTCACACAAGTGATAGACTTCCTATTACAAAAGCAATGTTAGCCCTCCATGTCGCACGGTTGGTGCAAGAATTTCGTAACGTAAGTACCTATCTAAAGACTGTTCTTCAGATTCATCCGTCTTGGGGTGTTTGACTTATTTAAATCGATTCCAGGACATGATAAACGAGCAATCTGCCGATGGGAGCCGCGATTGGTGGCTTTCCAATATCCCCTTTGACAAGATTGTTTTGGTGGAGCTTCGTCACGTCTCTCCAGGTAGTTGGCAGCCAGTATTGTGCTATGCAGCTTAAATCTGCACTTCACAACGACATGATTTCTTCTCACCATTAGTGAGGAAGAGTACGTATTATTAATAACATTATATGTTGAATGTATCCACATAGTCTTTGAATGACTAATGGAGTAGACTCTTGTGTTGATTAGGGTATACCTCGATCACATCGCTACTACATACTATAGCAATACCAGCTCCCGAAGTCCGATAATTTACCATCAGGAAGCAGGAAGTGATGATGAAGAACCATGGCCCAATCTTCCTCCAAAACCTAGGCACTATTGAAGCGTGATCTCTGTACAGTCGCATTTGCAGACTCAGATCTGAGTGCTTATCAGCCCGGGGTGATCGCAAGACATAGCATGTCTCTGCAACAGGCTCCCATTAACGTAGACGAGTAGTGACACAAAGGTCCAACATGGCAACAGAGTGCCAGTCAAGTTCGTTCCTCCATCCATGCCTCGTTATTACTGTGACAGTTTCAGTTTCACCATCAATGGCCCCCTAACCTGCACGTAGACATCGCGCAAGCATCGCTCCCAGTTCTCAAAACTCGCTATACTTTGTCTCCCTTCAATATCCATGGACTCAAATCGCCTGACGACTGCATCCGTCACCGCACGCATTTCAATGATCGCCACACCTTTGCCAACACAGCTCTGTGGGCCAGCGCTGAAAGGGAGGAAAACGCTTTTATCCGTCTTGACCTCGGATGCAGGAATCACTTCGTCGTTGGGAAGCATATATGTTTGGTTGGTAAGCCAACGATCAGGCCGGAAGGTATCAGGAAGAGGGTAGAAGTGCCTGGAAGAGCGTTGAATGGAGAACAAGTGCACGGAAATCTGCGTGCCTTCCGGGACAAAACTAACAATGACATAGGTCATTTTGATGATAAGAAGTATAGGGATTGATCGAGACTTACTGATCTGCAACTACCTTTCCTCCGGAACCGTACTCGAGGCGACGCTGCAATCCGCTAATCACGGGGGGATACATCCTCAGAGCTTCGTTGCTGCGGAAGCGTCAGTTCTAGCTGCGGTAACACAGAAGCTGCTCACATGCACGCATTCAAATAAGGCATAGAGGCTTGTCTATTTAAGTCGCCCTCATTCTCTAACAGAACCTCTTTCCTTAACTTCTCATAATATTGTGGGTTCCTGGCCAGAAAATACCACAGTTGGGAAAGAGCTTTTGCAGTTGTGTCGGAGCCCGCAATAACCGCTACAAACGCGCAATGTGAGGACAGCAGCAGTACATACTACGAGTACGCACCCATCATTCCATCGGCAGTAAGAGAGTCAAACTGAGCCTTGTCTATCCTTGATGAATCCTTTTCGTCCATCTGTCGGAATTGTAAGGTTCATGCCTAGAAGACAGTAGGATATATCGCGTACTAGGTAGTAAAACAGATCTTTCCTATGCATGCCTATCTCAATTCTAGCTTTGACGAGTCTTTTCGCTAATATCGAAAGCTGTGTTGCAGCTTCCTCCGAGCCGGGAAGATACTTCAAGATGGGCAAGACCCAACTGATATGAGACGCCCATCCCACCAACCTACCAGAGTAACAATAATCATTAATCGTGCATTGGGAAGACTCAAGGAAGAACACATACTTGACTCCGCTCTCAAGAAGATGCCAAAGACCATCGACGTCGTTTCCGGCCTTCAACATACCAAAGTCCTGGCTGAATCCAGACCCAATGAAAGGTTAGCAATGAGCTAGGTAGGAAATCATGATTAACGTGCATCATCGAGCCCATGAAATCGAACCTGGTAATCCGAACGTTAGCTGCCTGCGTATATCACACAAGAAACCAGTGGCGCATACCCAAAGAAACTCATCCAATCGGAGATGTTCACGGTTTCGCCCTTCTTCGCTCTGGTTTCCAAGGCATCCACCAGCTGCTTAACCTTATCGTGGACGTCTCCTTCGTAGTCTTTTACTGCGCTGTTGTTCAAAGCGCGTATTCACGGCTTTCGCCTTATGGCATGATGAGCGAAGTCACGGTAGCCATCTAGAGGGATGAGTTCCCCTTGACGGCGCGAGTTGTAGTCTGCAGAAAGACATGAATAAATTTGTACAACACTGCGGGCACTGAGCAATAATCCGGACACTTACATGGGCCCTTTGGAAACTGTTTCGCGGCAAGGATTGGCTCGATTGCATCTGCACTAGCGAAAGACAACTCATTTGGACCTGACAAGTCAAACCGTGAGCACAAAGAACGTGGCGCATTGTACCCTCGCTGAGTAAAATTCACGTACCAACACGAACGACAGCGCCATACTTAGCGTGGAGTTCTTGTATAGTCCAGTGTAAATTGCCTTCCTTAAAAGTTATATACGCCGCCCATAACTTGGAAGTTTTCGCGAAGAATGGTCCAGGATACTGAGCGAGAGGATGTAAGGGTGATAGACGATAAACAGCCGTAAAAACCAATATCGAAGACCAATACTGCAGAAAAGCAGACGAATACGCGGAGAAGTCGTCGGCGGGGTAGAGATACCTGACAAGAGCACTTGGGACAAGGAGGAGCAGAGTTAGGTGGGATGCCAGTTGTGTAGGCTCAAATGTGCGATAAAAAAGGTATGTCGCCTGTTGTATACGATGAATCAATGTGTTCGAGTATGATTACACGTAATAAATCGCTTACAAGGCTTGCGACCTCGACAACGCCTGCTGTGTGGAACATGTCGACGAGTATATGTGACACGTTTCGTGTGAGGCCGCGATGACCACTATATACTCTAGACAGCAGGGCACGCGCCCAGCCATCCAGCAGTAGGTCGAGTCAGCAGTCTTGACACTAGAGCGTACATCCTTAGCACGAAAAAAGCTTCTCGGAGAACGCCAGAGAAACCTAATACCTTGGCAAGTAGTCATGATAAATCCTGTGTGATGCCCTAATCCTTCTTAGCTTGCAACCTTTCTTGTGGTGATGACCCTAGAATAGTTTCCACACGACCAGTAACCAATGGTTTTACTAGCCGTTATCGTGCACACCTGTATTAGGCCATAACGAACCTGGCGAAGGAGAATTCAACCGAAAGCGCGCTGTCATCATACGAGGTGTGCAGGCGCAAACCCAAATCATCCCCTTAGAGTGAACGACTATCGTGGGCGGCCATTTCGCTTACTAGGAACGCCTCGAAATGATTTATAAACACCAAAAATATGCTGAATCTGGGAAACATATATTTTTGGTTTTTAGATCCAAACTCTGGAGCTCTGAGTCAGCGAGGTACGTGATGTTGGGGGCACCGCTCACCTCATGGTCTTTATTATTCATCTAGGTCTCAAAATGTGAAACTCAGTGTTTGTTGCAACGTGCCCAATTATAATCTGACCTTCATACCCGTTTTCTTCGTGGTTCAAACGAAACCACTTGTCATCCAAGATCCTACGGTAGCTTGCTGGCTCTTAGGTTTGCTATGACAGTGCATCCGAGGGCTGCCATTACTGTGGTCGGCCCTGGAAGAAAAGCAACACAAGCGCTTACCTATCCCCGGAACATGGTGGCGTAGCTGTCTATGCTTGGCAAAGGTGGCGGACAATCGACAAATACATACAGTAGACAAAGTATAAAGTACATACCACCTAGACAAACAAGTACTTACATGCAACGCCTCAACCACGGGGTTTTGCTCTCATCAGGATATGCATAGGCTAACCACAGAACCAGGAGTGGGTGCGTGAGGTCGTGAATATGGTGAGATACCAGCGAAAGAGCGCGATCGGATACTGTCCCTCCTCGAGGATGGCGTGAGGGAGGGTGCGAGAACAGGAGATGATGGCAATTCGTTGTTAAAAGCTGTATTGAAATAGCTGTAAGACAAAAACTACGGTAATGTGCGGTCGAGATTCCACGTACTATCGAGAGACTCGGAAGCTCGACTGAGCACTGAACCTGGGGTAGGTGCGCGTGGTCGTCGGAACGGAGATCCAGACAGGAATACTGAGGGAGTGTCACTACTTCGCAAGCCTGTTGAGATAGATCTCAGAGACGGTGATGGAGATTGAAGGGAAAGTCGTGATAGGAGTGATCCGGGAGTAGGAGCCGATGGACGGATAGAGACTTGACGAATCGATGGTGAAAGGCTCAGACAATTGGATCTAGAGGTAGAAAACGTCCGTGAGCGTGAGCGTCGATAAGGGGACAAGTATGTAGGTTGGCTGGAGAATGAACCCGATGCAAGAAAACCATTGCTTGATTTAGTTTCAGAGTGTGCCACGTTCACATTCAGTAAATTCGTTGTGATAGGGCCACACTGCGGCTGAGATTGGAGGGTATCCATCAAGGGAAAGGCAAACGCGGACAGCAACGACGATACGCTATTACGAGGCTGTAAGATAATAAGATAAATGAGTGAATATGATGACGGCATTTTTAAGTCCAAATCACCTCAAGATTCATTGAGGGGTCCAAAGAAGCCGACGGTGCTGTAGATGAAAGGGACACGTCTTCCATGTCTTCAAAGAGCGGCTGTAATACCTAAAATAAACGTGATTAGTGGCTTGCTCATACTTGAAGTAACGTAAAGCTTACCCGAGCTATGGTCCGAATAGGTGGTATGGCAGTTGAAGGTTCATACCACGCACTCGGTAGTAAAGCTGGTGCTGATTGCGCAAGAAGGTTGGTCGATGGTGTGGACACCCTGAGTCGGCTGAGAGAATCCTGAGAGGGAGTCGAAGCCAGCTGTACACAGATCTGAGGAGTAACTTTCGGGGCGTAGTTGCTAGGCGTAGAAAGCACTACCCGACTACTAAGCGACGATTTCAGCTTCAAGTTCGAGCAAGCGTCATGAGACACTAGAGTATCATCGCCATCCACGTTGTCTATATTCAGCTCGACAGATAATATAGGACTGTCATCCGGCCAGGAAATGCCTACATCCATGGAGCCTAAGGACGTAGGAGTACCATCGAGGCGCAGCGGCGCCAAAGAAGCAAGAATCAAGGGACTAGAGATTGGAATAACAGGCAAGAGAGAGGACGCTGTTGAAATAGGTCGTTTATCCAGAGTCGCAGATGATGCTCGTAGATGATCATTCGGAATGACCGCCTCATCCAAGATGAAACACTTGGGATTCTCGCAGTCCTTCGAAGCAACAGCTAAACGGGCGGATTTTGCAGTGCGGCCTCCATCTATTGTTGAGGAGACATTCGGTCCGAGACCAGAGAGTGGGATCAATTCGCCAGATGAACTGAATTTTCGAGCCCCTGAAGGGCGGGTATGATCCAGAACATCAGGTTTGCGATCCTCCGACAGACAAAAACTTGTTGATGGTTGTGTCGCTGCAATTGTGCTCCTTAATTCTTGGATAGGCGATGGTGGAGAATCTTCCCCTTCCTGGCAGCATCTTGCGGGAGAGACATCCGACGAATGCTCCGGTTTTTCTGAACAAGAAAAGCGAGGAAACCGTACCGTAGACCGTGAGAAAAAATCGACATCCATGAGACCGAGCATTTCACCAAGAGAAAAGTCAGAAGCGTTTATATAAGAGGACCTTTCGACTTCAACCTTGTCGCCAGGACGTGTGGCCGGACTCGGCATGCAAAGGTAGAACTCGCTAAATGACCCAGAGTTCAACAGTTTTTCGTTGTTGGGAGACAGCGCAATGTCTGTGACTTCGCCTTCGGATTTGGCGGTATAGATGTCTACGCTGACATCGACATTGAGACGATTAACGGCATTCGAGGTTCTGTTTTGTCTAAATCGTTGCTTCAAGATGACAAGTAGCAGTAGAGATAACAGAACAAAACTCGAGGATAATCCAATTATTAGGGGGAGGACATATCGAGGTGAATTCTGAGTAGATGGTGGGTTGTTGAGGGTAGCCTGAGATTGAATACTAGAGGTGTCGCGTTGGAGATGTTGAGTCGGTGTAGATGTTGGTGGCATTACAAAAAGGGTACCCGAGTATTCAGATTACGCGTCCGTATCGCTTGAAATCTTCCTGAGATTCGATTCTAACATAACAGGGCTGTGGATGAGTATGAGGAAGAGGAAGAGGAAGAGGAAGGAGATCTAGAGGTAGCTACTCTGGAGCAGCCATTCAATCGTTGTTTCCCACAATCACGGTACCCAACTGAGAGTGCCGCCGCTTTTTGGCAGATTCTAGAGTGGACAGTTACCGCAGACAGCATCAAGCATCGCTATCCCCTGTCCTATACGATAGTAGTTATTTCTACTGGTTACTGTGCCGAGCGAGTCCTGCAGAAGTCGTTGGCATGTGCGAGCCCCCGAGTTTGCCTTGAAATTGCAAACTTCCTCCTTCCGCTTTTGGAAGTTACCTATGTTAACCTCCGACTGGCATTGTAGGGCCACTCTGGAGTATTTTGGAGGCCCTGTGGCCGCTTAATACAATAAATTCCCCCGTATGAACTGATATTTATATTCCAATAGTTGTGAATCATAACAATGTATGAGCGATATGTCACACCAATGCATGGCCCGCAATCAAGTTCAAAAGTTCAACTTGCAAGCTGACGGCATGAGATTCAACTGATATGGAGTTAGCCTTAAATCACTGGGAGTAAGTCACAAAGAACCAACGGACGGTAAGCACCTCTCATATGCTCACCAGGTGGGCGTCAAAGAGCAGCCCGATCATAGTCAGCCATAGTATCTTGAAACTTCTTCATACCGCCTGAGGGTGGCATGCCAGCCTCCTCATCTCAAGCACATATATACCTGGCAACCCTCCCTCTTCGATATCCTCACTTCTCTCCTCCTACTCACCACCATCACCTCCCCTGCCCAACAGCGGTACGTTATCATTGGTCATAGACTCGCCCTGACTGCCTCTGTTCCAAAGTACCGACATGAAAGATGAAGATGCAAGACGAGTGGATAAGGGAAAGGACTTCGTTGCATTCTTCGTATAGGTGTCATCTTCTCCTATTCCATAGATATGCTGATAGTTACATCCAAGTTAGATCAACTCGGAAATGAGTACTGCATCCACTCAAGCCTGGAGCTTCTTTCTAACCACAGCTTTGTCCAAGACTTCCGCGAGGGTTTTACTGTTCCATATATTGGCCAATTAAAGGTGTAGTCATCGTTTCCTTGTTCATAGGCTCGCTGGTAATCACAGTCTGGCAGATCAACAAAAAGCTTTGTCACTGACACCACTATATGCATTAGAATTTCCTTCCTCTACTCACAACGTCCGATTACTATATTTGATTGGGAAGGGGCGGGAGGATCGGTGGACGGAGTGCTTTTTGCGCTTCGACGTTTACTTACCTTAAGGTGTCGTCGTCTTTATCATGCCCCTAGGTGCTGACATATGAGTTCATGTAGGTCATCATGATTCTATGGCGGGTGAGTTGTTGTTTTCTGTGTAGCTTCACTTACTGGATGGGGAGGGCGGGCGGGAGGGTGGTGACCGAAGTGAAGCCACTTTCTGGCTTGCGCTGATACGTCTCTCCCCCTTCCAACTTTCAAGGTACATCTAAAGTTATCTCAGTCTATTAGCGCTGATAGCTTGCAAAATCCATATCAGCTGCGGCTCAGCTCACAAAATGACAGGTAAATAATCACACTCAGCACTCAATGGGGGGAGGCGGGCGGGTGGTGGGCGAGGCACAGCCGCTCTCAGAGTCTGGCTTGCGCTTCGACGCCTCTCTCCCTTAAGTTATGTTCGTAGTGATATCGTCCCATTGGCGTTGACAGCTTCGCTCATGTCAGGTGGATCCCAACTCAGGACTTGAGTACGATTGGAAGGAAAGGACCGGTTTGCGAGCTAACGGATCTCCACAATTAAAGATGCACGTGTCATCTCACCCTTCGCTGAAGCTGACACCTTTATTTCAGATCATCAACCTATTTAGACGAATGCCTACAGATCTGCAGGTATCATCCTTCTGGCCATTTAACGATGAGGTGAGAACTATACTTCGTCAGTAATTACGTACCCCAAAACGACGGCAATACGCACCGATATGTGTTCTAAATGACCTCAAGGCAGGCGGCCACCCAAGCACACTGAATCAGACACGCAATGGAATAGCATTTCTTCACGGGAGCTACCATATACGTTTCACCATCGTAAACCGTGTAATCTCTTCCAAAGGCAACCGCTTCTTTTTATCCCCACTTGCTGCTGCTCTCTCCTTCGCTGCTTGACTAAGCTCTCCGATCTCCGCAACGGGTTCAGAGTCGTCACGCCGGTTGTCTAGAATCGTCTTGAGGTCACGATTGTATTTCTACTTAATTTGTCAGACGTCTACAAGACCCAGAAAACAAAAGAGCGGCTGACCTGCTCTTCCTTTCCTTCTCCAATCGGATCGCGGCCAAAGTCGTTAACGACGTCAGCCGCAGCCCGCGCTTCCATGCCCGCGCGCCTTCGCGTAGCATAACTAAGAAGCTGTATACCCATCAATAACTTCAACCCGACGAAACTACTCAAACCAATGAAGTCAGGGACTTGATTTGGTTCTACAAATAGAGGAAGCCTCACCAGAGCCAAAACAGTGTTCCCAAAGCCGCCCACTTAGCCAGATTAATCCAATCCCCCTCGGTGAACTGTGAAACGTCCCAGGACCACGGAGATAATTCATCAGAGTGCATAGACAGCAGAAGATTAACTGTCTGTGAGCCGATTAAGATCGCAAGGACTGCCAGGGGGAGGGATGCAAAGCCTAGTCGGCGTGCCACGAGAGGCGACTGATCTACATATGTATGCTAGATGATTGGTTAGTAGAAAGCCAAAATAAAAGGGGTGGTATAACTAACCTTTCGCACCCCCCTTCGACTGACACCACTGGCACTAGCCAGATCACGACACAGAACGTCGGTGTATCGTTCGTAGACTGAAGGGCGAATGTGGTTGAACTTAGTTATAAAAGCATGTTTCAGCCAATCCACCAGCATTTCAGAGACCATGACTGTTATTACGGGCTTTAACTCAAGTATGAGTCTTTTAAAATAGAGGAATTTATGCTCAACTCACATAGGACACTGTCCACAGCGCACTGTTACCCGTGAACCAGCCAAAACTCTTCGGAAGAGCGAACCCGTCACTGAAATTGAAGGTAGACCCGCTAAGCTCTATGAGGTTGCGGAAAGCAACGATGACTAGCATCAGTGCCAAAGTGAAACGTTCTACTATGTCTGAAAAATGGTTAGTTAGTTTCATGTCAGACACTGCAGACAGCTATACCTGCGCATGTGATCTGGAATAAGTTGTCCTTTTCAAACTTCTTGAATACGCTGCCTTTGATCTCTACGAACTGGTTAGAGACCAACAAAGTGAGTAGAGCATGATCATAGGAGTTGATGGCAACGTTGAGAGATATCATCTGATAGACCATGACCAGGGAGTGTGCAACTAGATGAAAGTTAGCCAGCAACCTCGTATACAGAGCGTTCCAAACTAACTGGTATAGACCAGGGCGAGCATGAAGAAAAACAATGGACGCAGGGTGTGCGAAGTCGGCTTCTTTCGGTGTGATATAACTTCTAGTGTCGATCTAGAGAAGAGACAATCTATGATATCTTGCCCAATGGCACCACAGAGGCGATCAGCAATCTACGCAAGGTTCTCGTGAGCAAAAGAAAGAAACTAAATGAGGTTTAAGAGGGCTTGGCATACTTCAAGTGCGTTAAATATCACATATAGTTTGATCGTATCTTGTCCTCGGATGGAGTGATATATCTTACTTGCGTCCGTTAGCGGGCTAAGAATGAATATGGATGCCACAAGCAAGAAGGCCCGAAGTATATCGGCTTTTTGAGATGGCGGAAGCGGTGGAGAACGCGGTATCATGGTGTTAAGAATTAATCTCCCAAATGCGAGCGCGAAGCGTATGGGAAGGATGGTAAATGTGTATAGAAATGAATCTAGGCAAAGGATGAAACCGAACATCGTAATCTGGGGGTATATTCAACGGGAACACATTAATAGTAGAGAAGCGTGATAATACACACCTTCTCTATAGCTAGAGGCATCCCCAAAAAGTTGCTAACCCTTTCCCATTTCTGCTCCTGGTGAGAATCAAAGTCTGTAGCGAGGAGTTCCTCACGCAGGTAGTCCCACAGTGAGAATTGCGGAGCATCAGTGCTGTCAGCCTCAATAGATTGAGGGCTTTCATCTGGTAAAGCAGGAGGGGCGGCAGGATGCCGAGAGAATGGGGAACTAGATATTGGCGTTGGCGGGAGAGAAGAGTATGCGAGCGGTGCTCGTGCAAATGCTGGCCGAATCGTGGCAAACGACGTATCCTCTTCCAGCCCAGAGTCATGGTCAATCTCTTCTGTATCGCTTCCAGTGTGTGAAGAAAAGGAAAAGGGAGAGGTGGTGGGCGACGATGCCCGGCGCCGTTGAGCGGTTGGTGAGCCACTTCGAGGAGCCCATTTCGTCGCTGACAAGTTGGACGTTGAGGTGTACCTTCTCGTCCGCTTACGCCTTGGAGACTGCGTATTTGTTGGCATTATTGTCGTAAATTCGTTCAAGATTTGTGCATTTAAAAAGTAGGAAGATGATGACTGCTGGAAGTAAATCAGCTGGAGGTCCTACTGTGACGACGTCGACTACTTACGTCACGTGCATGTCGACCACGTTTATTAGCGCTACCGTAGTCGTGCCGAGTCACTTGGTGACAGACGCGATTCAAGTCGCGTCTTCTGTCACGCTTGCCCTTGTTGGAGGCTTCGAAACTTGCGCGCGGACGGCGACAACTGTCCAGGACTCGACCGCCGTACCTTTGCACTCCCTCAGCTTGTACTAGCAGCCAGTCAACTACCGCTTCCTACCGTTTCAGACATCCTCGACACGGCTGCGTATCAGCTGCCGAGCTCAGTGGTTGACCATGTTCATCAAGACCCTGACAATTCAGGGCTTCAAGTCTTGTGAGTCTACCCAGCTCATTTAGTTGACGAGTATACTGACTGCAATAAAGACAGGGATCAAACACAGATAGAACCATTCTCTCCCAGGCATAATGTAGTTGTTGGTAGGAATGGTTCAGGAAAGAGCAACTTCTTTGCTGGTGAGTCTAGAGCCACAGGAAACATGGCATCGGCTATGTTAATTTAGATGGGCTCTTCAGCTATCCGGTTTGTGCTTTCCGATGCATATACCTCAATGTCACGTGAAGAGAGGCAAGCTCTTTTGCACGAAGGAGTGTCAGTAACCAATACGCTATCAGCCTATGGCAAGTCCTCGTCTCCTAGCCGTCCCCCAAAGTTCTGACAGACAGTATAGTTGAGATTGTATTCGACAACAGCGACAACCGTTTTCCTACAGGAAGAGAAGAAGTCATTCTACGTCGTACTATTGGCTTGAAGAAGGATGAATATAGCTTAGACAAGAAGAGCGCCAGTAAGGCCGACGTGATGAACCTCCTGGAGAGTGCGGGTTTCAGCAAGAGCAATCCTTATTATATTGTTCCTCAAGGCCGTGTGCGCTTAATTCCAATGCCAGGCAATGCATGTTACTCAACGATATACTTCGTGCCCACAGATCACAGCCCTAACGAATGCCAAGGACCACGAGCGTCTTGCACTCCTCAAGGAAGTAGCTGGTACAAAGGTTTACGAGCAACGTCGCACAGAGTCATTGCGTATCATGGCAGAAACTGATGCTAAACGCGGCAAGATTGATGAATTGCTAGAGTATATCGAGACGCGTCTTACAGAGCTGGAAGAAGAGAAGGAAGAGCTGAAGGAGTTCCAGGAGAAAGACAAGGAACGTCGGTGTCTCGAATATGCTTTACATCAGCGCGACCTCGAAGAAGTGACCGAAGCACTGGAAAACCTGGAAGAAGAGCGGCGAGGGGACGTACATAGTGCAAACGTACGAAGAGAAGAGTTCAACGACCGCGAGAGACAATCAAAGGTAGGGTCCTATCGCACATTATTCATATTTTCAGGTATACTGACAGTCTTGCATAGTCATTAGAACAATCCATCTCTCGACTGCGCAATGGACTCACCACAGCCAATCTCACACGACAAGGAACACAAACCGAGCTGACCGACCTCATCCGCTCTCGCACTGAGTTACAATGCATCGTGTCAGACTTGCAAACAGCAGCAGATCGTGCCGGAGGCCAGAATGTGGTTCTTGAGAGTGAACTTACGGAAGTTCAACAACAAATCGCTCAACGAGAAGCATCTCTAGCTGCGCTGCTTCCAGAGTGGGAAGCCCATCGTGCCCAAGAAAACGAAGAAAAGAAGCGAATGGACGATGCACGTGTAAGACTCGACGCCCTTTATGGCAAACGAGGTCGTCTGGAAAAGTTCCGCACTCGAGCTGAGCGAGATCAATATCTACGGGCCGAGATTGCGTCGGTCGAGACGTATGCCACCTCACAGAATAATGCGCTGCACAATGCGCGACAGGAACTGGAGCAGGCGAGAGTCTCTCTCAGTGAGATCGAACAACGTGTGGAGACTGCTGTTGAGAGAGCTGAAGATGGCCGAACCCGAGCAAAGGAGCTTGGAGAGCAATTGGCTACTTTGAGGGACGAGCATTCGGAGCTGACTGAGAGAAGAAAGGAGTTGTGGCGGGAGGAGACAAAGTTGAAGAGCTTGGTGGACAATGAGGCTGATGAGTTAAGAACTGCTGAGAGGTCATTGGCTAGTATGATGGACAAGGTACGTTGCTACACTCATAAGTGAAGAGTCAAAAACTCTCGATCTAATTACACTTCGCAGGACACTGGCTCCGGTCTGCGTGCTGTTGACGAAATCGCAGAACGCTTCGGCCTCGACGGTGTTTACGGACCTTTGTATCGCCTATTCGAGGTAGCAGATGACAAGTTCAATACAGCCGTTGAACTAACGGCTGGAAACAGGTCAATGGGAATTGTGATATTTCTCGATAAATAGGTCTCTGACATATTTGATCGCAGCTTGTTCCATGTCGTCGTCGACACAGACGAAACCGCTACAAGAGTACTTAACACGATGATCAAAGAGAAGACCGGCCGAGTCACCTTTATGCCCCTTAATCGCCTTCATCCCAAGAACCCCCCTACCCCCAATGCTCAAGATGCTATTCCACTCATCGACAAACTTCGTTTTGACCCTATACATCTCAAGGCCTTCCAGCAAGTCTTCGGTAAAACTTGCGTCTGCCGTGACCTAACCATCGCTGCGGCCTACGTGAAGTCCCACGGAATCAACACCATCACCCTCGATGGTGACAAGGTTGATCGCAAGGGCGCACTTACTGGAGGATATTACGATGTACGACGATCTAGGCTGGAAGCTATCAGCAACGTCATGTCGTGGAAGAGCAAGTTCATCGCAGACGATAAACGCCTTAAAGAGGTCACTACTGCTATTCAACAGCTTGAGCAAGAAATTACAAGGCTTGTCGGTCGAATGCAAGTTCTTGGTAATCAGCAGAATCAGGCCCGTAGCATCAGAGAGTCGCTTGCTGAGGAGAGCGCACAATTCGCCAAGGAGAAGGAGAGGCTGACAGGGAGGATTGAGAGGTTGGAGGGAGAAATCCAGGAATTAGAGACTGAGCTGGACGGACTGAGAGCCAAATTGAATGGGTATACTGCCGAGATTGCTAGTCCGTTGGCAAACGGATTGTCTGCTGAGGAGGAAGAGCAGATTGAGACGCTGGGGAGGGAGATTGAGGAACGACAGAAGCAGCTGCGTGAGTTTGGGAAGACCAAGAACGAGGTGAGCATTCTATGTCTTCTCTTCGTATTGTACCTGTCTTCGGGTGCTTATATGGCACGTCACAGCTTGGCAAGCGCAAGAACATGCTCGAGATTGAGTTGAAGGAAAGTTTGAGGCGTCGCTACGAGGAGCTACGCAACAAGATAGAAAAGCTTGGTGAAGCTGAGGCTGGGGATGCTTCGGCCGTTGAGGAACTCGAGAGCAGGAATCGTGAGCTGAGAGCTCTCAACAGCAATATTGAAGGATTGCAGAAGAAAGTGGAGGGTGAGTGATCTGCAAACATGAGATAGATAATATTGATAACATTGCATAGAGAGCGAGAAGGAGGCTGAGAGGCTACAAAAGCAGCTACAAGATGAGCGGGCCGCGTTGGAGAGGTTACAAGGCCAGCAAGCCGAGGATAGTCGTGGAGTTTCTAGGCAACAGAAGAACACTGAACGTTACCTCGCAAAGCGGAATATGCTTATAAACCGCAAGGATGAGACGAATCGTAGCATTCGTGACCTTGGTGTTCTTCCCGAGGAGGCCTTTGAAAAATACACTAGCGAGAAGAGCGATAGGGTGAATACCACAACCTCCCATCCAGATTCATTCTAATCTTATTCACTTCACAGCTCATGAGGAAACTTCATGTGGTTAATGAAGGCCTCAAGAAATTCGCCCACGTTAATAAGAAGGCCTTCGAACAGTATAACAACTTCACGAAGCAGCGTGACCAGCTTATTCAGCGACGCGAAGAGTTGGACAAGTCCGCGAAGTCGATTGAGGATCTAGTCGAGGTTCTCGATCAGCGTAAAGATGAAGCGATCGAACGAACATTTAAGCAGGTGGCAAGCAATTTTGCTGAGGTGTTCGAGAAGCTTGTTCCTGCTGGCCGAGGACATCTCATTATCCAGAGGCGTATAGACCAAGAGGAAGAGGAGGTTGAAGAGGTCGATGAGACACAGCAAAGCAAGATTGATAATTACACCGGTGTATCGATCAAGGTATGCAAATTGCGCATTTTTCGTGTTGAGTCGCGTTGACCCCTGTCTCAATAGGTGTCCTTCAATTCCAAAGTCGATGAGGGATTGCGCATTCAGCAGCTATCAGGCGGCCAGAAATCTCTTGTAGCTCTCGCTACAGTCTTTGCCATTCAGAAATGCGACCCCGCACCGTTCTATCTATTCGATGAGGTGAGTATCACAGACATCCATGATGATTCATGGTGCTGACGCTATTCAGATCGACGCCAATCTTGATGCGCAATACCGCACGGCTGTTGCAGGTAAGAGAGTCTATCTGAGGACTGCGCATGAAGCTTATGCTAAAACGAAATGCAGCCATGATTCACGAACTGTCGGGAACGGCTCAGTTCATCACAACGACTTTCCGTCCGGAGATGCTTGTCACCGCAGACAAGTTCTATGGCGTGCTCTTCAATAATCAGAAAGTCAGTTCTATTCGAGGTATTAAAAGAGAAGAAGCGCAAGAGTTCGTCGATCAGGTACGTTTATTGATTACTGTTCCCACTTAAATATGCTCACAAGCGATGCAGGAGGCTCAAGCGCAGTAACTTCACTGTTCCGTCTGGCCCGCTGGAAGTCGCTTTGTCGTGTTTGCTATGCTGTTATCCATGCACTGTTGTAATTTTATCATTCCTTCAGATCTTGTAATTTTGTAGATGCCAAAGGTAATATCAAGGATAAGTATAGTACGTATAACTCTCTGTCTGGAAAGTATTAGTGCACTGTGTTCGCACTATACTAAGTAGGTGTTCGCGGCCGGGCGTGCTGCCGCTGGTGTGACTTGAGGTACGCGTTTGTGACAAGACGCGTCCAGTCGTGACAACGGCTGGTAGATACGGCCCTCGGCAAGTGACCATGCATATGGACTCGAAGGATAGCGGTTTCTCTCCCACACCCCCACCATCGCACTTTGACAAGGCGAGTAAGCCGGCATGGTGCAGCTCAAGACCTCGTTTTTTCTCTTGCTCGGTGCTGTACTTGCGCAGACGACGGTTGTCACTGGGGTTTTGTCAGACACCAATTGGCGTGTCCTAGGTCCACAAGGTATAAACCTGTGGAAATTGGAAAAATTAACAACAGAGTTCTCTCGGGCTGCTCTGACTATACAGGAATCCCAACAGGCTTCCCTTAATGCGAAACCGTACCCAGAGTTTCCTGCCCACTGGTTCACTCAGCCCCTGGATCATTTCGCCGACTCTTCTGAGACGTGGAGGCAACGTTACTGGATCAACACTCGGCATTATAAACCCCACTCCGGAGCTCCTGTGATAGTGATTGACGGAGGAGAAACTAGTGGTGAAGATCGTTTGCCCTTCCTTGACACTGGTATTGCCGATATTGTGGCTAAGGCTACAGGTGGAATTGGTGTAGTGTTGGAGCACAGGTGTGTAAGGACAATATGAGAAGTCTTCTCACTACTGACCTTGTAACAGATACTATGGTTCGTCTGCTCTACATGTTGCTTAGATCATATCCTAATATGATTGGGCAGGCGAATCGATTGCTGTCCGGAACTTGACAACAGACTCGCTGAGGTACGGTTTCAATCACTACGTTATTCTCCCATTCAAAACGGCAATTTTACATAGATTTCTGAATAATGCCCAGTCAGCTGCCGACTCAGCCAACTTCTTGGCTCACGTCCAGTTCCCCGGCATCAAAGAAAACTTGACTGCTTCGAACACACCATGGCTTTACTATGGAGTAGGTATCTCCCGTACACTTGTATCAATACCATCCTTATGTCTGTTTCATTATAGGGCTCGTACGCGGGAGCTCGAGCAGCTCATATGAAAGTTCTCTATCCAGAACTAGTATTTGGTGCGATCGCCTCTAGTGGTAAGCATCATTTTCAACGACACCAAAGAGCAGTCCGAGTCATCTCCGACTTTCAATATAGCTGTCACTCATGCTGCACTCGAGAATTGGGAGTACATGGAGATCATTCGTCAAGCCGCTGACCCTAAGTGTTCGGCACATCTGGAAAACGCCGTCCGTACCATCGATAGCATTCTCCTGAGGGGAGACAGTGCACTTGACAAGGCTCTCAAGAGACATTTAAAGGGCCTCTTCGGCGTTGCAGATCTCGAACACGACGAGGACTTTGTTTCATTGGTCGAGGTCGGGGTTTATCAATTCGTTTGGTCGCTTCCAACTTACATCGATTATATATGCACCGATAGTCTCCTCTTGGCGCATGGCAAGCAAAGAATTGGGATCCTAAAGTTGGGAGTACCAAATTTGAAGAGTTCTGCGAAGCCTTGGATAAATCTATCTTCAATCACCCAGATTTGCTACCAGGGACAGACGATACAGCTGTGTACGACCCCGAAACCCGCGAAGTTACGTTTCCGGATGGGCTGAGCCTCGACATTTCTATTATTAACTACGCCAAATACATTCGTGAGGTACGTGCGCCCAGCCTTTATTTGTGAATATTCGTCAACCAATTGCGCATAGAATTATGTATCCAGGTGCCCTGTGGACGAGGGTGTAACTATCGAGCAGGTAAGTGTTGCTATCTAGCGTACGTCCAGGATTTACTCCTCACCACAATTGATCAGTGCTTTGGTACCTTTGATGACTCCGCATACAGCGGTACTTCTCTTGACGACACCTGGAGACTATGGCTCTTCCAAGTATGCACGGAATGGGGTTATTTCTTCGTACGTACCTCGGATTCCCTTCAAACATCTATAATCAATTAAGCCAACAGAACGCACCGCCTCCTGGTCTTCCAAGAATTGTGTCAAGCCTTATGACTCTTGAATATGCGTCAATGACATGTCGTCAGGTGAGTAGCTTCAAACTCCTTGAAAAACTACGCCTCCAATATTTGGTCAGGCGTTCCCTCCTGGGAAGCATTTCATCGTACCCGAGTGGCCCAACATCACCGCTGTTAACGAATTAGGGAGCTTTGACCTGGCGCGCGACAAGCTTGCGTTCATTGATGGCGAAGGTATATTGTTAGTGTCCTCATTGATCGTCTTGTACTGATGTTGTTGGAAGTCGACCCATGGAGACCTTGCACACCCCATAGTGATTATGCCAAGGACCGTCCAGACACAATTACTCGCCCGTTCAAAGTCATTCCAGGTAAGTCTCTTGATGTTGCTGGAATTCCTGTCGTTGATATTGTGTTAGGTGGTGTACACCATTGGGACGAGAACGGGTTAAGGAATAGCCAGGACGAGCCACCAGAAATACAGAAAATTCATGCTGAGATCGTAGGATTTGTGTTGGAGTGGTTGAAGGACTGGAAATCTGAGTAGCTGAAGGCGGGCGGAAATTCCGGCGATACTACATTTTTGCTCAATTATATGGAAGGATGTTCTCGATTAACGAAGCAAAGCGACCTGTCATTTCTAGCTTGGCATTTATATGGTGTCATACACGACGCAAGGGCGATGGATAACCTGAGGGAAGGATGATTAAAAATCAACGTAACAATGAAAGCCCACGAGCGAAGTAGGTTGCCTGCCTCGTAGGTCATATCGGACTTGTTCTCATTCCCAGCGCTGTCTGTCCTCGTATACTGAAGTTTGGAACTTGAAGGTTAACCCGGAGAAAGGGGCAATACCTCACTACCCTGTGCGTCCGGATTGTACGAATTTATACACCTGGTAAGCAAGAATCCAATATTTCCTTACCAATTTCCGTGTCGCAAAAGAATGGTATCTGTGTTTGCGTGAGTGTCCTTCAATCAGTCGGTAGTCGTAGGATCGCTGTCTGACGCACGTGTAGCCGAAATGCTCTACCACTGTATGGAGTCAGCAAAGCCTCCGGGTAGTCCTAGACAATATTGTAATTATAAAGCGATCCTCAAACAGCGCTAGGACGAGTAGAGTCATCTCTGGAGCTAACGATGGTGTGTTCATAACCTTGACGTGACTATCAGCAAATTTACGAACGAGGAAAGATAACCACACCTTTTCCCCTAGTATCCGAAGTCAACGGGACCTCCAGCGGTCCTGAACAAAAATGCGGTCAGAATGGGCACTCAGATCTCGAGTGGATACAGTACTCACCTCCGAGGTAAACGAGGTTGTGTCGATGGCCTCGCCTTGAAGATGACTATCAACGCGTTTACGAAGAGGAGGAAATGAATGCACCTTAATAGCTGAAGCGAGACTACAGCAAAGTTTTTTCCCTAAACCTCTTGACAATATCTTGATCCATTCGGTCGGTGTCCTAGCGACAGAAGTAGTCAGGCCAAGTCAATCATTGTTGACGACGTACCGTTGTTGGATAGGGAAGGAAGGGGGAGATGGTGGTGGGTAGAGGAAGAGGAATGAGTACGATGAAAGGAGAGGGTGGCCAGGTATTTTATGCACTCTGAGAGGGACGAAGGCTAACACTGTGTCAGCAGTACCGAACGCGGCATGAATCCGAAGAAGGAAAACTACGGGCTGACTGCTGTTGAGTAGTTCTGGCTAACAGGAGATGGATTCTGGGGGTCTTCGACGATCTCTGGGGTTGAATGATAGGAGATATTATTACTGCTGCCATGGGATTATCCATCCCATACAGAATACTGTCTTGCGGGAGTTTGAAAGTTCGCAACCGAAGACCAGCTACTATTAGGAGGCTGACCTTGGGCCGAAGGTGGAAGGACTATGTGAAGCTCTACAATAATTGAGCATTGGCGGGGTTGATTCCGGCTGCTCGTTTACTGTTGATAGTCATGACCACTCTCCCATGTAGTGGATCGAATCGTCATACCAAACGGCCACTTGAACGAGGTGACTCCGAGATCAGATGCTTAGTAGTATCACCCGTTTTTATGCATGTGTGAGGGTATCTTCATGTGCCGTAGTATCTTGGACGATATAAACTACAACATAATTGTGACAGATACATACTTTCCTTCGAATTCGTGGGGGGGAAGCAAAAGAGAACTATGACTACAACTACTAAAAAGGGAAGTTATGGTATAGACATGTATATGACGTCATTTATCAAATGTTCGAGAGCAAGGTTAACGTTCTGCGTCCAGCTCCATTACGGCGGTTCCCGTCTATGGAAGCTGACACAGCGGGAGGAAAATATGGGAGACGAAAAGGTGGTATGATACAAGTTCGTAAGATAGTCCAGTCGGTATTCCATAGGGAATGCTGAGGAATCCGATAACATCAAAGCAATTACAAGCTGTGATAGAAGAGTATCGCGTAGAAGATAACATGGGAGAAGGGAGGGCCGAAAGCTCACGCCTAGTGCCTCTTGGAGCGGTAGCTTCCAAAGATACCACACGTTGCGAATACGAAACCGATGAATAAGGACACGAGGGCACCGAGGACGAGCCAATTGGCGTTACCCCACTGGACAGAGGCTCCGTTGTCGCTTGCGCGTTGGTGGGCAATACCGAACAGAGCCATCTCGAGTATCCAGGCGATGAGAGTGACGAGAAGAGCGAGTGCGGAGGTGAGGGACATGAAAATTGTGCCAGAGCGGTGGTAGCTTGCTCCGCAGAGCCCGAAGAGGAAGGCGAGACCTGAGAGGCCGGCAGCTGTGGGAGAGGGATGTGAGTGAGTTTGTTGAGTGCGTGAGTTTAGGAGAGACGTACCAATCGGGATGAGGATGAGAGTGAAGGTGAGGTTGTGTAGGGTGCTGCTGTTGATGTCTCCATCACTGGGAGGGATAAAGTTGTCAGATTAGTTCAGACGACATAGGGAGGGAGACGACGTACCCAATAGGACTTGGGAAGAAATACCCTACGCTAGTGCCTGATCCTGTGAATCCAAACACACCAAAGTGGATGCCTTCTGTGTTGAGGAACGAGATAGAGTTCCATGTGGGTGCTGACACCGATGCCTAGAGTGTCTGATTAATAAAGGAGTGTGAGGTGAGAGATGGGCGATGAACATACAAAGATGAGGAGAACAGTTGCGGCGAATACAAAGAAGAGTCCCGGGATTGCAGCTCCTGCGGCCATTGTGATGGTTCGTCTGGTTTACTTGGTATATAGTAGAGGCTGTGCATGATTGGTGTTAGTAGTGGTGTAAGTAGTGTGAAAGATGGGACTCGGTTACAGGACGACTTACGAGGTTGAATGTGGGGGATGAAAGAGAGCTCGAGGGCTGCGTCTGCGGAGGAACATTTTCTTTTATATGGGCTGGCCATGGAGTTAGCCTCCTCCTCTTTCGACTTGATCAGACACTGCCAAGTCCATATAGACGCCGGAGGACGTCACTTGTGGAGGATATTCTAAGCGCCTTCTGCGCCATATACACGTGACCATGACTGCGCGGCAGAGTTGTGGGCGTTTGCGTGGCAATGCTCTTTGCAGCCATCTAGCACTTCAAGCATCCACCGACCCTGCTGCGAAGCGCAGTGACCGAGTGAAGAAAACATATATCCGAAGCACTGCTTTGGTCTTTTTCTCGGTTGCCACTTGTGTGGTCTATTTTTGCAGATATGGCCAGCGTCATGAACTCAAACCGTTGAAATGTCCCCGGAGTCTACAGCTCATTCAAGCTATGTACAATGCCATCCTTCAAAGCTTCACTAATTACACGCTTCTATCCTCTAACCTTACAAAGCCAATACTAACCACATCTCAGACCCGTCCCAGCTCCAGATTGCATGAAATATACGGCCAAAGCCTACCATTGTCGCCCTGTTGGTTGTCCCAAGCGGCGTTCGGCTTTACTCGTTTCGTGAGTCTTCCTTGCCTAGCCCGCTATTCCTTTGAGCAACCACTCACGCACAGAATATGGATACCTCGAGCACAATATTCCCGCGGCCATTCAAAAGATCA
Organism: Irpex rosettiformis; assembly: GCA_022160335.1. Lineage (NCBI taxonomy): Eukaryota > Fungi > Basidiomycota > Agaricomycetes > Polyporales > Irpicaceae > Irpex > Irpex rosettiformis. Next base: position 159,669 of record MU274915.1, on the reverse strand, counting down.
GACTCCCGACTGGGCAATGGCCCATGCAACATGCTCAAGGGCTCATTGTCTCTTTGTCCTTGGGCATGCGCAAATTGATAGCCCGCCTTTTAACACACAGTTGGGCCCTGAGGATCATATCATTGACAGAGCTTATAAGAACCGACATGAGTTTGTCTCCCCTTCGTCGACGTGTCTTCTCACTCCCCTGGCTGTGCTTCCCTCGCAAGTGCCACTGCTGAATTATAACTGATAAACTTTCCTATCCGGCCTACCATCCCTACTACCAACCTTTTTTTGCAGATACACTGCATTGATCCCATTGATTCAGATAGACCATGCAGCGCCTTACACGAAAGCGGTCTGCATCGCTCTCTAGGTTCGTCCCTTTATGCATGTATTAGACGCTCTGCCATCTTTTCTGACCGCCATCGCATCTAGCACTGCGGAGGCAGCCCACTATGGCTCTACCGAACCCAAGCGCGAACGGACAGGCCTCATTCGCAAGCTATCCCAAACGTTCATGTAAGCTTTGAATAGTCATCTCGGCTATGCATGTACTGAGATGTGCACCTTAGCAAACCTTCTGACAACGACTCGTCTGAGAAATCACATCGTCCGAGGAAGCTGTCCATTTCGAGTATCATGTCCTCAGTCATGTAAGCAATAGCTCCTCGAACAATACGCGAATATTGATAATGTTCTTCACGTCGTAGAGCATCCGCTTCACAAACCTCGCTTCTTCTCACCACCACCAAAGATAGCGACACCACCACCATCACCACCACCACCACCTCTCCACCTCGTGTCAAAGCATCCAAAGCCGGTCACAGGATGGACCTGAAGCCAGGCAAGCACACCGCCGATCGCGTCTATGCGCCGACGTCGCTTCCGCATTCCAAGTCGGGAATCTCCGTTTCCACTAAGAAGACGTACAAAGGAGGAAAGCCCGTTTTGAAGGAGAATATACGTCGTCTGGATGTTGTGGATCTGGAGTTTAGGTCAAGCGAGGATACGCTCTGTGAGTATGAGGGGAGTGGGAGTAGTCTTGGGCATAAAGGGAGGAACGACGTGGAGACAAAGGCTAAGGAGGAGCGTGTAGTTGAGAGAAAGGGATCCCTGGCTATGCTTAGGACACGGCAACAGCGACTACCACCACTTATTCCGCAGCGACCACGGCCGAAGCTCGAACCAAAATTGAAGCCAACGTCTGAATTCAACGAGTACGGCTTGAACGCGGCGGACGAATTGTTCATGAAGAATACCTTTCACCAGCTGAGATCTATGGGCTTGCCTGTGCCTTCGTTACCGTTCTTTGAAGACTGCCCAGAGCATCTACATATTCCCGCTGCGACTGTTCAGAAAGCAGTGGCATCTACTGAGATTTCATCCTCCCCTCTGCCTGAGGCCAAGCATTCACCGACACAAATTCCGCCGCTCCCATGTAGCCCTCCTTCGACCATTCGATCCCCGACGCCAGTCCTAACACCTCTGAGTATCGGCTCAGGTCATGATCGTGCACCGCCCCGACAATCAATCCCTCTCACTATAGGATCGATGTCGCTCGTACCCTCAACGTACAATTCCCCCACTTCACCGACTCTCCCTGACGAGATCGTCATCGAACCCGGCACCATCAGCTCTGACTCCTCTTTTGAAGACTCCGACTTCCCCTCCGACTTCTCAGACACGGGCAGTTGTTACTCTCAATCGTCCTACCACCCTACCGTTATCGACAAAACGTCCGATTTGGGAGATGATGACAACTTCAGCTTGCCCTCGAACGCACCGCCGGTGCCTGCTCTGCCTTCCGGCGTCACCGACAACTTTGACTCTGAACCTGCTCAGCGTGTTACTGCGGATTTGAATATCCAGAACTCTCCAAGGCCAGCACCTACTGTGCGTGCCCCTAGGGTGGTGGCTGTACGCACTCCTGCCTCTAGAACCTGCGCAGAGGTCCCTTTACCCATCCCGGTTCCTACACCTCCCCGACCCAGTCGGCCACCCCCTAATAACAACAATCAACGTCCTTCCCCTCTCAAGTCTGTACCGGTATCAGTCTTTGACACACGTGCACACAAGAAGACGTCTACCATGCTCAACGATGCCAAATTATTGCCCTCACCCTCATCACTTCCACCACCCTCGGGTAGTGTTTCTCTTCCGAAGACTATGCATACGCACATGCACAAGCCGCTCCCTGTCGAACTACTTAGACAGTCATCCGCGAAAGAGCAGAGGAGGACGAGACCTCCTCCGAGGTCGTACAGTCCAGAGTTTAATAGCACGCCGACTGTTTCGCATGTCCACACTAGTGCCCGGTCGCCCCTCTCTGGTACGGCGATAGCTCCCTCTCCGCATCCTCCTCACCCTGCACGATCTCGGATTCAAAATCAGCCATGCACGTCGAGTTTGAGTACGCGTGCTTCCACCACCACAGCCCGCCAACTCAGCCCCAGGTTCTCTGCCGCTTCCCTCTCTTCCTCACGACCGAGTCACGCCTCTCGGACGACAGCGCCTACTAGTATCCAGGAGGATGGCGGGAACGAGAACGATATGATTGATATCATGATGGAAGACGGAGAGTGGTTACTGGAGCAAGAGACAGTCCAGACGACAGGTGGGTTGTCGTGGATGAAGGCGAATGGGAAGGTCCAATCCGGGTCGTGGTATGCACCTGCACCTGCCAAGGTTGTCTCAACGCCTGAGCCTACCAAACGTCGTGGACGTGTTTTATCGGCGAGGGAGAATCTTGGCGCTATGGGTAGGAGTGTGGATTCGAGGAGGACGAATGCATCTCCTCTGAGTGCTCCTCATACGGGAATTGCTGCAGCTACGCCTGCAGTGCCTACGATGAGTCGTAGACAGGCTACGCCCACACCGACACCTACGACAACGACGACTCGTGCGTCGAGTGCAGTTAGATCGACAGGAGGTTCCCACTCGCGTTCTGGACGCGCTGGTTCAGTCTCTACTACCGTCAATTCCGTTGCAAGGCGTACCAACGGTCCACCGTCAAGCGAATCCCGAACCAAACCAACTCCTCTGAGTCCTCCACCGTCATCGTTCTCGGCGTCGGCTTCAAGTTATTCATCTTTTTCTCCTCCTCTTCATCGGCGCGACACACCAGCTTCTAATTCACTCCTGTTCGCCTCCATCCCCGGCCCCGTTTCTGCTCCTGTCACTGTTCCAAGAGACGATATGCACATCATGCGCAACCCGAGCCCGCTTCCTCCTCTGAACACGAACAAGGCGGAAAGGTCTGTGAGGGTTATGAATGGGACGGGGGGCGTGAGGGATAGTGTGAGGGTTGCCGAGGTCGGTGTTGTCTCTTCCAGTGGCTCTTCGAGTAAGGTCGCTCGAGGGGGGAGGAAGTTCAAGGATGGTGCGTTTCCGCAGAATGTATAAGAAGGTGCTCTAACGGGGATTGCGGTATGCTTTCTCTATACTACATGTTTTTCTTTTAATGTTTACGAGCGGTTTTGTTGAACTCTCGGTTTGCTGATACTCTGATAGTAGACGATAGCCTGAGCGTCACCACTCTCCTTGTTTGACACTGATCCTGTTCTTTGTACTCTTATTCACCGTCTTGTAGTTAGTACGGCTGACAAGCTTCGTAGATCAATGCACATTCGTTATTTATTTTCGATTCATTATATTTAGTCGTTTCATTTGTAACCTTTCTGTATCGATAGAATGAAATTATGTGAATCATCCAAAATACTGCACGACATTTGCTTCCCAAGAGTCGTATTGTATACGCTAAACCGCTGTGGTTGCGAGTCCCCAGCCAATGATCAAGCTTCAAGTCGCGAGTCGCCCCGACAATCGAGGCCAGCCATGTTCAACTTCTTCCTTCCACTTTTAGGTAGCATGTCAACCTCTCGAACCTGCTGTATAACTTATACCCAGCCACCTCGCCTTTCCCGCCTTCTTTAGCACCCCTCTTCCACGAACCGCTCTCATCTTTCTCAGACTCGGAGCACTCCTTCATGTACTTGTCAGTAATTCTCTTAGCGATTGTCATCGAATGTCCTGAGACAAAGCTTACATATACGTCTAGGCGGGTAGACACACAGTTTATCTGGCTGGGAGAGGCGGGCGGGCTGGTGGGAGAAGAGAGCCCCTCACAGGGCTTTTCTTCTACGTCTCTCCTTCATGACAAGGTGGGCCTGTAGTATCGCATTCGTCCGTTGGAGCCGATTCCTCCTCGTACGTTACGGGCACATGCAGAACTCGCGAAAATTAGAATCCCGGATGAACTTGCGGAGAGATCAATCCTATCGAAGTCAAGTCACCTCCGCGCCCAGTATATTTCTATCGACTTAAGGTAGAGGCACCATTGTTTTCTTGCGAAGCTTTGCTGATATTTAGCCGTGTTAGAATTGAAGGCCCGGGTACGACGTACCCATCATGAGAGATAATCGATAAGGAATGGCGATGAGAGGTGCGATTTCGTTACACAGTCCCTCATTATTGAAACTCTTCCGTAGCTCAACCGATGGGCATCGAGGAGGTATCTAGTTGTCTGCCGTATGCATGACTAGGAAGATAATACAACGAGAGAGCCTATGTTTGCAACGGAGTAGCATAGGGTCCGATGTGGCTTATGTATCACTGTCGCAACAAAGTGGTGTATAAAACGTCCGAGTCGTCTACAAATTTCATATTACAACGTGTAGCTGGCTTTGTTTTTTCGTTATAGATCTGGAAGGTCGTGAAAGTCCATAATTTCAAGGAAGTGTCAGCCCTCCAAGTTCTCAGCACAAGGAAAGACACGGTCACGTGACCGTGCCTTTCGAGCAAAAACTCTCCCCCTGCGGTATGTAAGATCGTTAGGGCTTAGTAACCACGTGAATCACCGGAATACTCACCTTTTCCCGTCTCCAAGGCAGAATACAAGCACGCGATACGAAACCGAAGGCTGGCCAGACCTCCGACTCCGCACCCGCACTTTCCCTGCCGTTCACCTCTTCCCTCTGAGGTGGCCTATAGAGAATGAAAAATAGAGGAAGCCAAAACCGTAAATGGTTTAACATGAACCCAAGGCGGCACACCACCTTCACCACTGACCTTTGCGTCGTCGGGTGATCAGCTCTCAACAAAAGCCGGTGAGGTGTTTTCCTCCGAACCTGCATACATACCTGAACCAGCACGACAGTTGGGGGATACGTAGAATCTGTAAAAGAGGAAGAGTAGGAGTCAATGCAGGTGTAAGCCTGCGCCATGCCGAGAAAGAATGTGAGTATGGGGAGAGTCAGGAGAACAGGAGTTGGGCTCATGGTCGCCCTCGAAGCTGTTCATCCTGCATACTTTTCAACACCTAGTCGGCTCTATAATCGGACCTCGATCTTGCAGTACCAAACGCGACTCCACTTAGGACCTGGTAAAAGGAAGAGAAAAGATGAGCAGACCGAGGGCGTCAAGCTCCCTGTTAACAAGCAAATAGGATGTACATCAAGAGCAGACAACAGGCTAATATAGGTGATAAGAGGATCCGTGAGCAGGAGTTGGGTCATGACTCCCTCGAAGCTGCTCGTCCGGTTTACCGTGCGGCTCCTTCAGCTTTGAGGTCTTGCTATCCAGTTTTGAGACACTGCACGCGACTTCAGAACTCCTATGGGATAGACGAGAGTTATCAGTGACTGTGAAACAAGGGAGAAATGGTAAAACGCACCTCATCTTGGAGAGACTCGTTATCTGGGCTATTAGAGGGAGAAATTGCTTAGTAGCGTAGAAGGTAGTACATCGAGTAGATCGGCCGACAGATAATCTGAGAGGATATTAGACATCACAAGATAGGAGTTGGGGTCATGGTCCCTCGAAACTATCTATGCGATTTACCATAGGTATCCATCGGCTCTACGGCTTTGAAGTATGCCCATCTTGTAGCACCGTTGCGACCAAATAAACGCGAACTTGAAGGTGTACCTGTTATTTATGTCACAAAAATTAGTAGTAGGGAAATGGGGCAGCTGTCAGGTGGCTGACAGCCGTACATGGGGGCGACCACAATAAAACTAGTGGCGGAAAACGAGAGAGAGGAAAGAAACGTGGCAGAGAACAGGAGTTAGGCTCATGGTCGCCCTCAAAGCTGTTCATCTGATGCATCGTCAATGAAGAATTCCCTTCGGCTCTATAAGACGGTCTTCTCGTATCTCCCTGTCTTGAACTTGAAGCACTGTCGCGACTCTATGACAGCAGAAGGATAGAGTCAGCCGCAACTCTGCGCCATCATATGCTATATCCAAAGGTACACACCTATCTTGATGTTATTCTTGTCCTCCTATCCTAAGATGAAAGAGGTAGATGTGAGTAGTATGGAAGGCAGTACATTGGTGCAGTCACATGAGTATCAAACCAGTCGACCCAAGTGCAACGTCCTCGGGTGATCAGGCCTCAGTCGCACTTGGATGACCCCTCCCCATCTCCTCGTGTAGTCGTCTCTATAGACAGTCAGCCAGCGACGCTTGAGCTACACCTAGAAAACTATTCGAAGGGGAGAAGGTAGGTCAACGTAAACGGGTGACAGTGAACAATAGTTCTTAAAGGCCAAGGAGGATACAGGAGACACGAAGCTCAAGCAGGGTCATGACTCCCCTAACAACGCATCCCACTGCACCTCCTCGGCTATACCTCAATCAAAACAAGATCTTGGCCTAGACTTCAAGTTCTTCATCCAAATGGGCCTTGAAGACACTGCAACGCGCGGAGGACTTGTCTTGTAGAGGGACCAGAGGGACCAGCCCTTGTCACTGGCATACTAGAAAGAAGCATTGTACTTAGGAATGAAGAAAGGATAGTCAACTGCCGGCCAAGGGAGCTTTTTGTACTTCGAAGCTTCATGGTTAGCCGGACGGACTTGCCTCGATAGGCAGTTCCGAGTCGGGTCCCGACCGGCAACGCTGCGTACTTCCCTGTGGACATGTTTTTAATTCCTGGAAAACATGATTAGTTTTTTTCTGTTGTAAAATACGCATCAATTTAACAAGGAGAAAAGAAATTTGGAGTCAGATTTATCGTCGAGTCGCATGAGCTGAGTCGACGTTGT
>MU274915.1:91834-152406 GCA_022160335.1 Irpex rosettiformis | reverse complement strand
CAGTTGTCCGTACGTCATTCATCCGGTGACCGGCCCGTGGTTCCCACGAGTGTGTTATCGAGTGTACACTGCGCGATAGCATAGTCTTCAACTTTTGAACGTAAACTTCTACTTTCCTTTCAAAACTCCTCCTCATTTCCATTAGTGAAATAGTTCGAAACTATCATACTCATTACTGGAGCCATGACGCAAACTCTAGAATATCTAACTCAGGACCAGATTGACCAGGTAAGCAGGTACTGACTTGGCCTCACTAAAAAACGTAGTCTCAGCAATGCGGCGATGGTCACAGTTCTACAGAGATGGGTAGGCATCGTGTTGGTTATAGTGATATAGCTCTCTGATGTGCCATTACAGATATCTCCGCTTGTCCAATTTCCTGAGCAACGAAGACACGGAAGCGTTGTTAACTCGAGCCAAACAGCTCTTGAGTAACTTCAGTCTCGAAGATCATCCATTAGTGAGTGTCTAAGACATACGGCGTAGTGACTTCCCATACTTATGTAGATGCTGTGCAGACCAAATTTACCACCGGAGACGATAACCACGTCGGTGATGATTATTTCCTGAATTCCGGGGACAAAATCCGATTCTTCTTCGAAGAGGAGGCACTCGATAAGAGTGGGAAATTGCTAAGGGAGAAAGAGAAGGCGGTCAACAAGATCGGTCATGGTCTACATGAACTCGACCCCGTATTCAGGAAAGTTACTCTCGAGAATCCGTCCATCAAGTCTATTGCCCGCGACTTGAAGTTCCATCACGATCCTGTCGGTATGCATGAACTAAATTCTTATCTTCGAAGCAGTTGATTTAATTGATCCTTGTAGCCCTGCAATCAATGGTGATTTGCAAGCAGACTCATATTGGAGGGGAAGGTATGTAGGCTGACCTTTAGCAATATGATTGTTATGCTTACGCATAGCTGTAGTACCAGAACACAACGACTCGTACGTGCTCTCATTGCCTTGATTCTGCAAGAGGTAACTCATCTCATCTCATAGGACATTCCTTGTAAGTGAATCTTGCTCTGTAAACCTATGGAAAGTTGACAAACTTGTATAAAGTACACGAATCCTCCGTCTGCCTTGGGATTCTGGATACCTCTCGAGAGATGCACGCCAGAAAATGGCGCTCTCTCATTCCTTCCTGGATCCCACCGTACAGCCCCCATAACAAAACGCTTTGTACGGCTGCCTCAAGGTGGTACTGGGTTTGAAGAGCTGATCCCCGCGGATGAGGCATCGAAAAACCCCGAGGGGAAATACATAATGGAAGCTTGTGAGCCTGGTAAGTTCGCGATGTTCAGTGACACTATGAAGCATATATTGAGTAGCGATCAATATTCCATAGGTGACCTCGTCCTCATTCATGGAAGCGTTCTGCACAAGTCGGAAAAGAATACAAGCCCTAATACACGGTTCGCATATACGTTCCATATGGTTGAGTCAGCACCGTACGCTGTATACGACACCAAAAATTGGTTACAACCCACACCCGAGTTGCCTTTTTCGAAAATTCTTGTTACTCCGAACTCTACGACTCTCGAAGCAAGGGTATAAACAAACTACGCCTAGTTTTGAACGACATCTACATTTTCAGTTGTTTGTACATTTCATTTGGTTGACTACTCAATTATCCAGTAGTTTTACTCAACAATTTCGATTTTAGCAATCTCGACCAGTGTCTCCGCTGTTAGATTTCCAAGCTCATCGATAAGGGCAGGGAGGAATGTACCGCTTCCCTTCACGTCATCTCGTTGCGCCGCATACTCTGAAGCCACCGTGATAGCTAGAACACTATGTCGTGGGTGTATGTCAGGGAAAGCCGCTGTAACGACCGCATATTTAATATATGACTTACCCTCCGATCGCTGCTAGAAACATGTCACCTCTGACCAACTTCCCATCCTCCACGGCATCCTCGGATCGTAATGCGTTCGCGGCAATACTGGCGCCTGCACAGAAGGTCGCAACTGCGGTACCAACCATACAACCAGAGCCAGTGATCTCTCCAAGGAATGTATGTCCATTCGCAAGTCGTACGACTGTGTTCCCATCAGACACCCAGTCAGTCACTCCAGTCAGAACTACAATGCTTCCTATGGTTAGAACGTAAGGAGTGTTTGTTAATTATGTGGGTCAGCGGGGATATATGGAAAGAATGGAGTGGGTGAAAGGACACTGACTTTGCTTCCTGGCAAGGTCTCGTACGAACTTGGCCGGATCCTTGAAGCCTGCACCCACGCTGTCTACTCCTTTTGCCTGGACCTTGAAATAACATACGGCATACGTCAGTCAATCTGACGGACATCGAAGATCGTTGCTGAGTGTGTGTAGGCACACCTCGAGAGAGTTGGCGATTGCAGCTAATTCTCCAGCGTTTCCCTTTAACACGGTCGCTTGCCAAGTGCTGAGAAGGCCTGCGATGAAAACGAAATGTAAGTGCATGGCATTCATCTCCGCAAATGTGGGACATGGACGTACCATTGGCTGATTCTCGACGGAATCTTGTCGCGCCAACGCCTACAGGATCGAACACGACCGGTTTCCTGTTGATATTAGCTTGCTTTCCTGGGAACATGATTTCTTTGATCAGCGGGGCCGTCTCATCATATCTGAAGGTTCGCGATCTCACCGGCAGCGAGCATCCCGTCCAGGTTCTGGATGGTACCAAAGTTAACAAGCAGCGCGCCGGTCGCTTTACTCAGGTCTTCCATCTCTTCTGGGGCAGTAGCCATGATTGGGGATGCTCCCAGCGCGAGCGTAGCGTTCGCGGATTGAGTTGTAACGACATTGTTAGTGATCTATCCAAAAGTTTAAAATGTTTGCATGCGCGTTATCGCTTAGATAACAAACCTGATGAACGAGGGGGCCAAACTTCCTGACGCTATCAAGGACGGAACCTACGCCGGTTTTGATAGATTCAATGGTATAAATGGATTTGGGTGTTGCCAACGTCTGGTAGAAAGTGGTGATACGTGTAGAAAGCGCTTGGGCTGCGACGAGCGGCAGCGGAGATGCCACGATGTCGCTTACCACCGCGACACCATCTAGAGCGTGTCCAGTAGATGTTACGGATCCCCACAGGCAGTGTAAGACGTTTGTAGAGTTGATCCCAGCTGGTAAAGCATGGTTTCGTGAGTACGTGCACGTAACATACAGAACATCTACACTGACCGATGGCTACCGCTTTTACATCTGTGCCATCAAGTTCCTGGAGCAAGTCTTGCAGCCCCACCGGCCCAGTGATGCTGTGTTTGACCTTCTTCGTCTTCGTCTGCCAGACGGGGCCAATACCAACGTAATCGACGCCGTCCTTCACGGCCTCGCGTACATGCTCCGGTGTGTTGCACGTCTTGCCTATGATGGACCCTGGCGGGAGCAGAGAGCGTGCGATGGGCACTGGCATATCTGTCTGACCGATGTGGACTCCATCCGCTCCCATGGCCAGAGCGATGTCGACTCGATCGTCGATCAACACGGGCACTCCATATTTTTGGCAGACCTCCTTGGTCTGGCGCGCGACCTCTACGATCTATGGAAGTCGTAGGACGTTAGAGGTGTTCTAGAGCAATGAATTTGGAGTATTTACCTCGCCAGTGTCGGCTGCTTTTTCGCGGACTTGGACAAGGGTGACTCCCCCCTGAAGGGCCTAGAAGACGGTTCATTCAACGCTACATGATAGATAATAGATGTTTTTACCTCTTCAAGACTCTCAAGGTAATCCTGCGCAAAACGTCGTCAGCTCACTGCAGCCTCGGGATCCAATAATTAACGGTTTACCTTTCCTGGCGGCAGCAGGTTGCGACCAGTCACGAGGTAGAGAGAATAGTCAATCTCCTTCTTCGACATCTCGGAGATACCGTGAATCAACCAAGTACCTAGAATATATCGGATGTCGAGCGTAGGTTCACTCACGGAAATGCGGCCGGTAGTTCAAAATACGAGTACTTGCGATACTTAACCTCCAACTTGTCAAGGTGGATATCAAGCTGGATCAGGAAATATTTTAATTTCGGAGTTGTTGTATCATATTAATACTCCTGCCGTTTATGGACATTTGCATGGCCACTGCACCCTCGATGCCTACCGTGATCGTTTGAAATATCCATTCATGATTTCCATAGTTAATATTTAGGATGGCTGCAAGGCCCAAAATTATCACCTTTATGCGGCACCCAGATCGATTTTTGGGTCCCTCGCAAAGTCTGGTAGTGTCATTGGCATTTCGTACTGCCGGCTCTTTCACCCATATGACGCCCGTTGCCCGCGGCTCGATTTCGGTGTGTGGCCCAGAAGTTCGGCAAGACCATTTCCCAGGAACTAGCAAAGTCGTTAACATACATGTTTTCCTCGAGTGAGACATCGCCCGTTGTCAACTCCTCAGGCCTCAGGCTGCACCCGTGTGGGATGTGAGTACCATTTCAAGCTCAAGGTCCAGCTGATGAGCTTCACAACAAAAATACGGAGAAACAACCAATATTGCCGGCCAATCTCGAAACGAGGCATAAAACGTGCCCGTTACACCTGGGTGTGCCGTCGGCTCTCCCCCTCTTTCCCAATCGATATCGACCTATGAGGGTCCAGACACTCGAATGGCCAGAATGAACGACACCAAAAACCTTGAGAGTGATTCGCTCTTCTTACCGCGGCGCGCAGTATTGATATTGCGATGATGGTGTCACTAGTAGCAGAGAAGAGAAGTTTGGCCGACGGTTCACCTATCCGAAGACTTGGAATTAGCATCATCCGACGGAAACCGAAAGACGAACAAAACTTGGTTGATAAGTAGTTCTTGCTTATCGATGTAAGTCGAGATTTATATGTGGCTGCTGCTGTATCTGAAGCGTGTGCAGCGGAAGTAAAATTGAATCGAATCAGAGGGTTGGTGATTTTTTTTGTCGGATTTGCGTCCGTCGAGCATGCTGAATTTGTCCGAAAGCTACTAGAAAAATCATGGTCGAGTGGAACGTTCGAGTGCACTCAAAGCTGTGGATTTAGTAGCTTGTTCAACTACAAGACATGGTTACTGAGGCTGAGGTGAAGGCGGTGAGTAACCTCGTGTAGTGCGGTACTCGTGGTATGGACTTCCGTTGCTATATGTTCTCAGTCACCGAGACAAATATGTCAAATGTGATCGACATTACGCAATTTGACCAATAGATATGGCACGAACCTGTCGATTTCAATAGCTCGTGGGTGTCACTCTTCGTGCCAGAAAAAAAACATTTTACGGACTCCGGGGGTGTGCCTGATAATATTTAGTAAAGGAAGCCTTATCCCGTCGCGAAATGCCCTCGAATGTAATTAACGCATGACAAATGGTGGATTTATCGTGAGGTTTGGGCGAATTTTCTTCAAAGGTTGGGCCGCACTTTGTGGCGCCGTGCGGTCCCGCACCAGAGGTGTGGTGTTTCCAAGGTGCGGTCGTCCGAGCAGTGGCGGCAGAGCTGTATATGTTTCCTGTTGAGTATAAGTACTGCGAGCAACGGTTCTCAGGACTCAACATAACAAAGGTATTTCGGGATCTCACCAAGCGTCTGGCAGCCACTTGGTTGACGAGCGGGTTACGGAACCGTGACCATATACGGCGCAGGCCCACACCTGAGCTTGCTGTAAACTGCGTTACGTCGCAAGGGCTGTGGGTAACGGCATTCCAACTTGAGTTCACTATGGGCGACGGAGCGGCGTGATACAGAGGAACCCTGCTGGCAGCGGACGCGCGAGGACTTTATGCGAAAGCCTGAACTGTGTTGATCCCCTTAGCGTTGTTGCTACATTGCAATGACATGTAGAACAAATCGAAAATTATGGTACGTAACATACGCAACCGGAAGCGAGACGTTTCGTGTGACTTGAGGTGTTGAGCCTAGCTTCGAGGATGAGGCACTACAAATGATGAGTGGGCTGCTCACGTAGAATTGGTATATCCGCGGGCGACACGGCGAGCGCAGAAACATAGGGTGGAACATGGTTTTCGTAACCAGCGGCTGGTACAATGTATTATTTTGCGGGTCTAGACGACGATTGATGCTGGTCACCGTTATATGTTGAATACATGGCTGCAGGATGGGGTCCGGCAACTACTGGTGACGAGCGATGGCAACGCCCAATCACAAAACAACCAGTGCCGCGAAAGGCAACTCAATGGAAGGGACATGTTGAGATGAAAGAGTCAGTGTGGGCAGTTGTCGGCATGATACGAGGGACGGCTGGCTCTAGCTCTAGCTTTTGAAGCTAGAAGTCGCACAGAACCCAACACTGACCGGTACTGACCACGACTTGCGCTGCGCCGGGCCTCTAACACTGCTGGACGGAGAAGTAGGTGCGGCACAGCATCCTCGATTCGCGATAGAAATTTACATGGGACGCGTGCAAGTTGCCGGGAACGCGAAGTCTATAAAACATGTGCCGCAGTGAATTGGGGGTAGGTCGCGGGGATGAACACTGTGCCCTAGGCAGTGGCCATAAAATCAGACTCGTATACGCAGCCATACGCAGCTGACTTACTCAAGGACCGGGTATTGTACGGTTGTGGGGAAATGGCCATGAGCCTGTCCATGAGCCTGTCCATGCGTTTCCATACCAGGATAACCTATGCAGGTTCTTCAAATGACAGTGTCGATTAGGAAGTTGGTGGCTGAGAAAGCAAAGATTAGAGTTGTCTATGATGTAAGCTCTCTCTTGATTTCCCTCTTGAAAAGACTTGGAACTTGTTGGAAACATCAGCCCCATTCAAGAGCGTGCACATGTGCGGAGCAGAGCAATGCACTGGACCCCGACGCATCACGGTAGCGACATTTACTTGACAGAATCATCCAGAGCATGACGAAAAGGGGGGGAGGGGACAACAGACCGATGCTAACAGAGCCCTGCTTTTTGCTAAGATGTAGAGAAGCTGCATCTGGTTCGGCGGACGGTTACGGTACTGATATTATTATGAATCCTGTTCTGTTCTGTCTGATCAGGGACGTTGCTCAGCATCCATAGGGAAGAGGGAAATCGTACGCGAAGGAGCAAGTTCATGATCCACATCTTTCGAGGAATTGTCGGGAAAGTCGGAGCCATCCTCAGCATGAGAGGATACTCAGTACATCAGCTAGTTTGAAGAGGCTGCTGCCAACTGAAGCGTATTTCGTCTACTGGGGCCATGGCTGACGGTCGAAAGAAAGTGCTTGTGCTTGCGTGAGTATGATGATAATATAAACACCACTAAATGTACGGAATAGAGGTCAGTGATAGTACTATACTACTTTTGACGGTAACTTGAAGACCATGAGAAGTCCCAGTGCCGCGATTGAGCACATCACTAGATACGAGCGGTGAGTTTGTCTGCGCTGCCTCTGACCTCTTCGGAGAATATGGCATGCATTTATCTCGCAGAGTTCAGCTACGGTCGAATCATATTTTATGCCATCGTCACGGGCCAGGCGGGTGGACGGCTTAAGACCAGCGATCTCAGTGTGATGGAGAACAGTCGGGGTCCCGCGACGAGATTGATGTGGGAGATGGTGACAATGCTCAAGGAGGAAAATTGCCTCTACAGTGCGAGCTGGTACAGCAGCCTAAATGCTGCCGCTGTTTAAAAGGCTAGAACAGAATATAACAATTTTGCAGAGTGCAGCATTAAAAAACATCTCGAGTTCGTGGACGAATTCAAGGGGATTAGCCTGATTAGGGAGGGCGGGCCGTGGGAAATGATAGGGCGTCTATTGAGAGCAGTGATTGGCCAAACAAGGCCAAACAAGTTGGCGGTGTGTGAGAGCCATTTACAACACCTTTACGACGACCCGACCTCTCTTCACCACTCTCTCATTCCCTCCTCCTCCCCTCCACCACCGCTCGCCGCCATCCCGCCCCCACGCCCACCGAAGCAATGACAACCGCCGCAGGGCGCAAAAAGTCGCTCATCGCAATCCCGGCACCCACCATCGACCTCCCCGTCGCTACCAACACAGCACTCAACAAAGCTGCTTCCCAGTCCACCTCTCTCTACCAGCAATGTTCCTCTCTCAGAACACGCTTGATGCGTGTGCCAGACTTTTCAGACTTCTTCAACATGTCCTACTCAAACGAACCATCTTCCTCTCGCCGCTCTACCGACATCGTACACCAGCTTTGGGACTGTTTCGCTCTCGGCGTTCCCCTCTGCTACCTCTTCAATCTTTTGCCTAACGTAACACCCATCGATATCGACGTTGCAAACTTTGACCCAACAAACGACCGCACAAGGAAGCGTGCCATCGCACTCTTTGCAATGAACGTGAAAGGGCTGGACCTTGGAAGCGAAACCTTCACTGTGACGGATTTGTGGAATAGGGAATCAAATGACGGCTTTGTAAAGGTGCGTGGACGTGTCTCCCGATTGCTTTATAACGTCTCACACAACCATAGGTCGTAAATATTGTTACCGCCCTCGTCGATCAACTACCAGAGGACGTTTTCATCGATATAGCACCCTCCTCGCCACCAGCATGGTCCCCCAAGGACTCCTCTGACTCACTGCCAGGAGAACTCCTCGCAGCCGGTCAGAAAGACCAATATCCTGGTTTCCAGGTAGTCACGGAACTAATACACACGGAAAGAAAGTATGTGCAGGATCTGGAACAAATGCAGGTGTGTGTTGTACCCGGTCTCTAGACGTACAAGCGTCTTTATATGTTTCTGGAACCCGTTACAGCGATATGCCACTGCCGCTGCGCAAACAAATACACTCGATCATGGGACAATTCACCTACTGTTTCCAAATCTCAACAAGCTTGTCACCTTCCAAAGACGATTTTTGATCAAGTTGGAGAGTATTTGGGAACAGCCCTGGAATGCAAGGGAATGGGGTTCGGCGTTCACGGAGTCTGTGCGTACTCGACCGCTCTTGTTTTCGGGGCGCTTGCTAACCTGAATTCGGTTTTTGCATTGTCTCAAATGCTTTATTGTATATCCTGGAATGGAACGGCTATCTTTCGACCAAAGGAGGACGATTTTTCCGTCTACGAGCCCTATTGTGCCAACTACACCAATGCTTGTGAGATCATGCTCACAGAGGAGCAGAATCTTTCGGTACGTATGTTTGATGGCGACATTTCATGTAGTCATCCGAATTTGGTAGTCTCATTGAAAAACTTTTTCGTAGGCATTAAACGATATTCTCAATGTTAAATCAGAACTGCCGGCGTTCCTCATCAAACCAGTCCAACGCATCTGCAAGTACCCTCTATTGCTCGAGGTAAGTAATTTTTTGAGTGGAGACCGCTCGTGATGCGAACAAAGTACTCACTAGCGTCCTACAGAGTTTGGTAAAGACGCTCAAGAATGTCCCTGAGTATTCTCACATGGATGACCTTGCTGCGGGTGTCGCCGTTACCAAGCGCATTACCGACAGAGTGAACGAAGAGCAGCGTCGAGCAGAGAACATCGCAACACTGAAGAACCTAGAAGGTCGTGTTGCGGACTGGAAGGGACATCATATCTCCAACTTCGGCACTCTCCTCCTCGACGACATCTTCATGGTTACCAAGTCGGAGATGGACCGGGAGTATCACGTGTTCTTGTTCGAAAAGATCATTCTCTGCTGCAAGGAATACACTCCGGTCGGTCCTAACGGCAAGAGGGGAGGCAAGAGCAATTCTCTCCTAAAAAAGCAAGGTGTTCCCGCCCCCCTCAGCATTGTATCCAGTCAGGCCGGCGCCAACAAGAAGAACACCCCGCTTCTTCTGAAGGGACGGATTTTCCTCAACAATGTTACAAGCGCGGTACCTAAGATTGTCGCTGGTAAGGATTTTTTTTTTTAGCTTTTGATGTGATCGGAACCTTGTCTCATATTTCGTCGCAGGCCAATACTCTCTTGCTGTCTATTGGAAGGGAGATGAGGATTTGGAATACTTCACCCTTCGTTGCCGAAATGAAGAGCAGCTCCGTCTATGGGAGAACCAATTGAACCGTCTCATACAGGAAGTTGCTGCTCGCCGTACTTCGGAGTCGAGAAGTATGCACATGCGTCTCGCTCATATCGCAAACAGCACGAATCCCGCTCCACCTGGAAGGCAGAATCCCCACGGCAGTGAACGCACGTTTTCAGTGTCCTCGCGGACCGCTTCCACTGTTTCGAACGGATCCATTCCTCCTTATCCTGGACCTTACAGCAGTCGCAATAGTCGTTTCGCAGGTTCCATCACCTCGGAGGATCAGTCTATACTGGGCGGACCTCCCGGATACCCGGCTTCGTTTGAAGGTTTTGATCCTGATGTTGAGGACGACTACGAAGACTATCCCATGATGGCGAGTACCCCCGCATCTGGCCGTGGCACACCAATCAATAGTCGCAGACCCAGCCACCCCGATGGATACTCTACCATGCGCAGTAGTGGCAGTGGCAGCGCAATGGCGCCCCCCATTAGTGCCTACCCCTACGCTCCGCAGAATGGGCGGGCGACACCTCGGACTAGTCAAAGTGGTCATCCGCGACCGTCATTGCGGAGCCAATTCAGCTCAGCCGGTCTCAAAGAGGAGGCTCGTGCAGCGTCACGGGCGAGTGGTTCAAGTCCACAAATACCCGTCGGGGCTATGCCGACGACGCGATCTCGGAGCGCGAGTCAACCATCAGCGTATGTGCCTCGACAACCCCCACCGCCACTTCCTACATCTGGTCCATGGGAAGAACGCTCGCACCACCCCATCGACAGTAAACGCGGTAGCGGATCAAGCCAGTCGACAGGTGACAACAGCTCAGATTACTCACCTAACAGTAGCTCGCCAATCACACCATATGGCTCGAGTGATTCGTCGTTATCCGGAATGACCGGAGTACGCACTCACCACGATAAGGTGCTAACCTCGGCCACACAGCAATTGGAGTTCTCAGTGCCCGTGAAGGTCAAAGTACACTTCCACGAAGACATCTTTGTTATTCAGGTTCCACGATCGACGGAGTATGAGGAGTTGGTAGAAAGAGTAGGTAGGAAAATTCGTCTATGCGGGCCTAGAAGGGACGATGGCCCTCTTCGGGTGAAATACAAGGACGAAGACGGCGACTTGGTCTCGCTAGGGTCAACAGAGGATGTACAAATGGCATTTGAGTCGTTCCGCCCTGGCAGCCAAGTGACGCTCTACGTCCAGTAGAGTACTCGCCCGGGAGAATTGCTTTCGTCTCGCTCGCGCTACCTTTTCCCACTCTTGGACATTCATCTTCGCTGTCCGCATCATCGTGCTCCTCCTGATTGGTTACATTATCATTATAACTGGAATTCTTCTACTCCGCACATTCGTTCGCTCATCTGTCTCCTCCCTCACTGTATTACGACCTGCCATGATTTATTCCATTTCTCTCTGCCCCTCCTTTCGCTCCGGTCTCGATTTCTTCAGTACTTTACACCATCATTCGTGCAATTGCATTTCGCCCGTGTCTACTTTCGTTCTGGCGTTCTCGTTATATCTTCCCCTCGGTCTCTTCGTCGTCTCCTTTTTTTCGACGACATCCATATATTTACCCCCCTCCATCCTGATACTCATGTTCCATCTCAATCTACATTTGACAACAACTCCGGGGCGTGCCTTTTCTTCGTCGACTAGTTTTAGTTGAGTTTTTGGGTCTGGAGGATTTCACTTGAGTGGCCACCTCGTCATGTATCATCTAATAAGTATTCGCTAGAGTCGTTGCATTATATAGTGCTTTCATCGTAGGTTACAAATGAAACATTCGATGTTATCCATAAACTAGCTTCCAAATGGAACAAAGGACATTGCGGGTAAGACTGCTTTCAGCGTACGGCGACTGTTGGCCTTCAATAGGCCTTATCCTCGAACTATGGCCATTGTCACGGCAGAAGCTGTGGCCAATTTATCCCGCTATCTCTGAGTGAGAGGGATATCAACTCTGAGAAGAATACTGTCACAGCCTATAAATGAGTCCTTATTAGAACACGAGTTGACGATAGCTCCGACAATGTATGCCGCAGCAACATTATTATTGAGGCCGACGTCGAAATAGGCGGCGCACGTGGGGGACTTGCGAGAGAAATGACGGTGCTACCCGTATATATTGGAACTGCGATCTGAGAAGGACAGGTGGCAAGAACCTTTACCGCCTTTAAATATTGAATATTGAGTCTTTGAGTCTTCTAAGGCCGCCAAACCGGCAGAAGGAAGGTAATCTCCGTTTGCTACGTAAGTGAGGGCAATTAATGCGCAGAGGGTAGGGACATGGCGCGCCGGACATTCGGGCTCTGGTCTTGTTGACGAAAAGAGACATGGTGCGTGTAGTAAATGGATCGCCTGGCATCCGCGGTTTGTCAAGGGACGAGTGTTCGAAACGTTCAAATGTTTATGTTCACCGTATGGGCACTCAGTCGGTTCTGTAGTACGGTTGGCACAATGTGACAGCTATAGCGATTCTGTCAAATTTGGTCGGCCATCGTCATTCCCTCCGATAATGCTGAAATTATAATTACTCTCAAAGTCGCCGTTGCCGACGAAATCATTGACTGCCTGCGAAATGGACTCCAAATTGCATGCTAAGGGTTTAACGGTCACATTCTGGACGTATCGGTACTCGATCCTGCGGTGGGTCTTTAGGAACGACGAATCCATTATGCGACCCGACAGAGTTACAAAGAAGAAGTGGAACGCGATTAAAAGGGATGGACGACCTGGATTAGTATAGTAAGAGCACAGTTTACTCCCCTTCTTCCTCATCGATGCTTTGGCCCTGGTTCAACTTTGAGATGAGGTGGTCTATTTTAGCTTTATGAATCCTATGGTGTTCTTGCCAGCCTTTCCAGGGGTGATGTGAATACTAAGTGACACGGATGATCAGAGACGAAAACTGGAAAAGGCTGAAAATTTCTCTTACAAGTCGGGCAAACTCCTGGAAGATCTTATCAGACGTTCCCTCCCTCCGGCTGGCGAAATGCTTGGCCAAAAGAATATCATCCCCTTTGCTATACCGCATCTTCTTCTCTGGTGGCTGGGGCAGTGGGTCATCTCCATCCTCGTGGTACAGCTCGTGTTTATGTCGCCTATAGAACTTCATCCAAGATGCGCGAGAATGATGTGGAGCCTGTATAGGTCAGTAGATAGTATACGACTATATACAAACATTACACACCTTCGCAGCGACATCCTTCCAAAAAGCAACCATATCTACCTTCCCGTTCCCCATTCTTGACCGGTACTCCAAAAAACGCACCAAGAATGTGACATCTTCCTCTGTGAATGCGACGCCCTTACCAGTTGTGCTACGGTACAAGGCCCGCGGAGGTGTCGGAGAACGAGTACGCTGCGCGTCAGCTACTGCTGCACGGCGTGCGGCGGCTATGCTTCCTGGGACGACGCCAGCGGTAGGAGGGGGAGGCTGTGGAGGTAACTGACCGTGCGCATCGACTGCCCCAGGTTCTTCCTCTATCGGGTGGCCGTTGCTTGGACCCTCGCCGAGTTCGTCGTGGTCGATCTCCATAGCGTATCCGCCCAGTCGGATTTGGTGCTTATTGCAATAGCGACGCCAGGAGTAGAAGCTGTAGGTCAGAAGTCTTAGCTCAGGACATCACCACATTATGATATGACATACGTATGATGAGGTGCCTGTCGATTGCTCTATTAGCGTAGCCCACAAACATTGTTTTAAGGTATCTTACCTTGATTGCTATTCGCTCACAGATTTCACGCAGACTGCAAATACAAGGCGTATGAGACTTGCGTTACGAGTGATAAATATATAATGCATACCTCAATACTAAACCTTGCTCCTGACAGTAGTCGATATACTTCTTCAAATACATCACATCGTCCACTGTGAACAAGTTCCCACCGTATGTGCTCTTAATGACACGAGTAGGTGGTGTCGGAGACCTTGTCACAGGGTTCTTGCGATTTGCGACTAAGGTGGTAGCAGGGGGAGCACCAGGTTGCTGATAATTGATAACGTTGGTCAGCCGAGGTTAGGAGGAGAAAAAGAGGTACTGCAGCTTACTTGCTGACGCGATCGCCGTCGCCCTCTGGGCAGTTCATTCTGCTGATGGTCCTCAGGCGGCCCTGCCTCAGGTAGTGGTTGAGGCTCTGGAGCTTCCGCCGATGGTGGTGGAGGGGGAGGAGGATACGTGGTATACTGACCAGGCTGTCCATACTAGATCCGGACAGAAATATTAGCATAAATGCCACCTTTAGTGTGCAATACAGAATCACCTGCTGGCTGTAGTATTCCGCTGCGCCATCAACCCAGCCCTGTTCTCTATCACGATAGCCATAGTCATAGCCAGGATGGGACTGATAATCAATGGTGGGTGGAGGTTGTGCATTATGTTGTTGTGTAGACGTCGCCGGCGGAGGGGGTTGCGGCTGTGCCTGAGGTGGAGGTTGATAACTCCACTCACGGTAGTCCTGCGGATGCCTATATGGCGGGGGAGGAGCGATATGAGTCTGTTGGGGAGCTATTCCACTATTTGCTTGCCAAGTCTGTGGTGGAGCAGAGGCATCTGGGTGCATAGGCGGTGGTGGGTAGGTGAACGGCCCTTGATGGGCGGTCGGAGGGACGGATTGAGTCTGATGTTGAGAGTGACTGGGGGCGAGAGAGTCATGACTGATTGGGTGTCCTCGTAGAGTTTGTGCGGGAGCGACGGCAGAAGACTGAACTCCTGCGGGTATAGGAGTCGATTGTACATTGGAAGGCTGTATCGGAGGGTGCAAATGATGTATTGTGGGGGGTGGTTGCATCTGAGGAGCATGGACTGCGGGGGATAAGGAGGACGTCCCATGGAAGACAGGCTGGGTTGGCGCGGGTAGGAATGTACCGGGTTGTTGAGTGCCCGTAGTAGGAGCTACCGGAAATGAAGAAGGGCCAGGTGCAGGGTTTAGAGCGGTATACGACCTTTTGCGAGGCAGAAAATTACTATGAAGCATATCACGATAGCGTTGGTACTACTTACTGCTCTTTCCCGGTCACCTTACATCCAGCCCAATTCGTGGAAAAACCATGCAAGGTCTTGTCGTTTATGCAGTGGTGGACCCACGAAGCGTGAACGACAATTTTGTTTTTCTTCCCCGCATATTGTCGATAAAGATTCTGCCCGGATTCTTTGTGAGGGTCGACTGTAGGTATATTAGCAATCGTATCCACGGGACACAAACTTCGAATCTCTCTCTCTCTCTAGAGCTTAAACCCAGATGATAATGCAAAAGGGTTGAAGGCATTGTCACGAAAAATTATAGATCATCGCAACAATTCTGCTCTTCATCTCTTTCTTTGCGGACCAAAAGAATAACCAACGTCCACCCTTTGATATATGTACTCGTCTGGGCAAAAAAATCACGGACGCACACGGCTGAGGGGCCACTCACCCAAAATATATAACACCCCGCTATAACCTGGTGAGACTACCCCACCATGTCTCTGTATGCATCGTGAGTGAGATATACCTCCGTATGGTTTAACACAATAACATACCACTATCTGCTGTGCAATTGCATCCTTTCCTTCTACGTCTTTGTCAATATAAAGCTGTAGCGGTTGGCCGCTCATGGGATCTAAGAACAGCTGCTCATATTGCGGTGCGAGCTCGTCCTCGTCTTCTGCGACGACGGGCAGCTGTGGCGGGGCATTCTGCGCCTTTCGTCTTGTGCGAGCACGACGACCCGAGGAGCGAGCTGGTGCCATGGGTCTTGGTCTGGGTGACTGTCATTGGCACTCGCTCAGTCCCCTCAACAGGATCAGTTTGGCTGTGTTTTCGCGGAGTTTAAAAATTGCAGACGATCTTATCATCAGACCAACTCTAAGTCATGTGATCAGAGAACCGAACCGAACCAGCTCTGCCTGCTAGCGGTATCTGACAAAGGTCATATGCATGCGGATATCGTAATACTATACGTTCTTTCAGGGTATCGACAATTTATTAACTCTACGTGACACGCATTCCAAGCTTCGGTAATTACATGCTGTCTCCCAAGCTTACGGCCAAGTTCGACAGTGGTGCTCACTGCTTTCAATCACTGACTTATTTGAGCATCGACAAAGTTTACAGCCTTGAAAAACATTTTTTCAATATTCAATTTCTTAGCTCATATTACCTGTAAAAACATACATCCATGCAGCGAAAAACAACAAGTTGGAGCGTCGGGTCTACGGGACCGTGACGGTATCCGTGGGATAAACTTAACCGCCCGATGTTACCTTTCTAGGACGAATATTTGTATGACGACATGAGGCCTGTAAGGCGCCACTATCATAGGCGCTTAGCATACAACGCGTCGAGATCTTGGGAGGCGGAGTGGAGTTGGAGGTTGTCTCGACGTTTTAACAGCCTCGACCCTCTTTTCTCCCTTCTCTCATCACGCCTCGCGACGAACACGCATACTTTTCCGTCGCGTCCTCCCTTTTGATCACTGCCTACCATGTCTAGAGCAGAACAAATTCGCGGCAAGCTTTTTGGCGGACTTGGCAAGGCAAAGTCTAGCGGCGACAAGCCCATCGACGAATCCACCACGCGCTCGACTCCCGATGTACCATTAAGCATTCATATCCCAAAGCCAGAACCTCCCGCCGTGCAGCCGACACCTCCCACGAGGAAGGAGACAAAGTCGGACTCCTCTCCAAAGCCTGAAGTCTCAAAGGACTCGAAATCGTTCCGCCAACGTCTCATCGAGACTCTCGGTCCCGAATACCACGGTGCAGAAAGGCACAGGCTCGTCCAAGACAACAACAAAGAGCTTCACTGGAAACGTTGGGGTCCCTATGTCAGCGACCGCCAATGGGTGAGATGACTACTTTTCGCACCGCCATTTTCCACTTACCCCTTCCACTCCTAGGCCACCGTCCGTGAGGACTACTCTGCGAACGGTGACGCTTGGTCTCACTTCCCTCACGACCACTCCCGTTCGCGTGCTTATCGATGGGGTGAAGATGGTCTCGCCGGCATCTCAGACAATCACCAGCGTCTTTGTTTCGGGCTATCGCTCTGGAACGGCGAAGATCATATCCTTAAAGAACGTCTCTTTGGAGTTACCGGACACCAGGGGAACCACGGTGAAGATGTGAAAGAGCTCTACTATTATCTTGACTCTACGCCGACGCATTCGTACATGAAATTCCTCTACAAGTACCCCCAGAAACGGTTCCCGTACGAAGAACTTGTGCGAGAGAACGTCAATCGGGCAAGAGATGTTCCCGAGTTCGAAATACTGGATACGGATTGTTTCGACGATGACCGCTACTGGGACGTATTTGTAGAGGTGAAGCATTCGCTAATTCGCCGCATATATGCGCTAAACTAGATGTTACAGTATGCCAAAGATGAGCAGTCTCCCGATAACGTCTATGTCCGCATTACCACATATAACCGTGGTCCCGATCCGGCGACTCTGCATATCATCCCGCAGTTGTGGTTCCCTAATACCTGGTCCTGGAGTGACAAGGCACCGCCTACGCCTACTTTATATGCGGCCGGTGAAGGTGTGATCACCGCGAAACATCACTCGCTTGGAAGGTATCATCTCTACTGCCTGCCGTCTCCTCCTCCAGTTGGGACGTCAGGAGAAGAAATTGCCACTGACGACGACGACGCAGTCCATCCTGAGCTCCTATTCACGGAGAACAACACCAATTTCCAGAGGTTGTACGGAGGCCAGAATGAGACCCCCTATGTCAAGGACGCGTTTCATGATCATATTATCCCTGGTCATCGTCCTCCCATCTCCGAAGATAGTCAAGCTAACTATTTCCACACTAAAATTCATTCCAACACGCCCATACACAGAACCGATCCGAGTGGTGTGGACGAGAGTGTTACTCCTCCGAGCGAGATTGAAGAAGGTCCTCGCACGCCCTTCCTATATTCCCCCTCTTTCGTCAACCCTGATCAGAAGGGAACAAAGTCCGCAGCGCACTATATTTTCCGCGACATTCCTCCTCGTGGCGGATGTGCCGTTGTACGTCTCAAGCTCACACCATTGAAACCCGCTGAAGACCCTTCCATTGAGGACGAAGGTGTGTTTGACGATGCCATCGAGGAGCGACGTGAGGAGGCGAACGAGTTCTATAATAGCTTGGTGGTGGGTCCGATTAGCGACGACTTCAGGCAGATTATGCGACAGGCATTTGGTGGGATGCTTTGGACCAAACAATTCTACCAGTTCATCCAGAAGGAATGGATGGAAGGTGACCCTAAGCAACCTCCCCCTCCTCATGAACGCAAGTGGATTCGAAACGGAGTTGGTCTTTTTTGTTCATATAATTTCAGGACAGACGCGCTGACACAAACTTCCCCCAGCATTGGAAACATCTGTATATTGCAGATATCCTTTCTATGCCCGACAAGTGAGCCTCCTTGCAAGCATCATCACAGTCAACTGACATTCTCCTTTCCAGATGGGAGTACCCTTTCTTCGCCGCTTGGGATACTGCATTTCATTGTATTCCACTCGCCGTCGTGGACCCTGCTTTCGCGAAGAAACAACTGGATTTACTCACTCGTGAATGGTACATGAAGCCTGATGGCCAGATCCCGGCGTATGAATGGAACTTCGGAGACGTGAATCCTCCTGTGCATGCTTGGTCAGTTTGCGGCACACTCTCCTTTTCTTGAACGATGGACTTATTTTTCCTTTTGATAATAGGGCGACCTTCCGAGTCTTCAAGATCGAGCGTAAACTGTATGGCACTGAAGACTACAAATTCCTTGAGCGCGTCTTCCAGAAGCTCCTTCTGAACTTCACATGGTGGGTTAACCGTAAAGATCAGGACGGCAACAATATCTTCGAGGGTGGATTCTTGGGCTTGGATAACATTGGTGTGTTCAACCGATCAGAGCCATTGCCCACCGGTGGCACTCTTCGCCAGGCCGATGGTACCGCTTGGATGGCGTTCTATTGCTTGAACATGTAAGACTTTTTTTTTAGTTTGACTAAGGTGGGTGAGCTGATGATAGTCGCGATCCCAGGCTGAACATGGCTTTGGAACTTGCGAAAAACAACTCGGTCTATGAGGACATCGCATCCAAATTCTTTGAGGTACGTTGATCTCATTGGTCTTGCGTCAATCAGTATGACAACAACCCATCAGCACTTTATCTTCATCGCGGACGCAATGACATTCAAAGCGGGCGAGAACGAGGAGTCTCTTTGGAATGAACAGGACGGCATGTATTATGATGCCATCTCCTTCGGTCCTGGCAATGTTATGCAGCTACCCGTGCGTAGTCTGGTCGGGCTCATTCCGTTGTACGCAACTCTCGTCCTTGAGCCATCTGTAATCAATCGTCTCCCCGGCTTCAAAAAGCGTATGGAGTGGTTCATCGAAAACAGGCCGGAGATCTCTGATAGAAATATGGCTAACATGAAAGGTCTGCACCCAGTTTCGACTCATTCATGTTTTCCTAACATTTAATCGCCGAAACGATAGTGAAGGGCCGTGGTGAACGTCGTATCTTGGCTTTGATGAGCAAGGAACGTCTAGAACGTGTTCTCGAGAAGATGCTTGACGAAGACGAGTTCTTCAGTGACCACGGTATTCGATCGTAAGCATTCTAATAGCTCTCTTCTCTGTCGATGGTTAATCAATCTTTACTTACAAACAGCCTCTCAAAGAAGCACAAGGACGAGCCGTGGGGCATAGATGTTCATGGCCAGCGCTATGAGGTCAACTATTGGCCTGGCGATTCCATGTCTGGGATGTTCGGTGGAAACTCCAATTGGCGTGGTCCCATCTGTAGGTGTTCTTCGCTGTACCGATTGAAAGTGTACTAATTTTGGGACTAGGGCTCGCTGTTAACTTCATCCTCATCGAGAGTCTTCAACGTTTCTACCAGTACTATGGTGATGAGGTTCAGGTTGAATGTCCGACTGGAAGCGGCGATTATATGAATCTCGCTAATGTTGCTGAGGAGATTCAGCATCGTATCATTCACATCTTTGGGCGCGATCGCGAAGGAAAACGCGCTGCTAATGGTGGTAGCGTTAAGCTGGATCGTGACCCTCATTTTAGGGACTACGTCTGGTTCCACGAGGTGGGTTATGAGGACTATGTCTTCATATGCAGATACTAATGTGCACGTTAGTATTTCCATGGTGACGACGGTCGTGGGCTGGGAGCATCTCATCAGACCGGATGGTCTGGATTGGTTGCGTACCACATATTGCAGAGTGGTGCTAGCTGCCGTTTGCCCAAGACACCTAAGAGTTCGTGTGATTGCTCTCGTACAATGTACGCCATACTGAAATCTTCTGGTTCTACAGCTCCTCGTGGAATTGTTAACCATTATTTCGACGTAAGCTCATTTCTCGTTTGCATGTGCTCGTATATGAATACTCATGTGTCGTTTTACAGGAAACTCTCGATTCTCATTCCGAGTATGGCCCGGAGACGCCGTCGGTATTTAGTGCATATAGTGCCGCCGATATGAACACTCTCGGGGATATTTCTCCCGACGCGTTGTAACATAGGGTTTTGTCAAATCCTTCTAGATTCTGGACTCATACATTGCAGCGGTTTTCCAAACACACGGATATCTCATTTCTAAGACTCCACGTTCCGTAGCATCATTGCATACTCAATCGCAGATTCCCTCTTCTCACATGCACGGACCTCGCCATGTAAACGTCGCCAGTTCTGTCATAGATACGCGGATAGAATACTGTTTTTTGTTATTGAAATAATTGTACACTGTCACGTATGTCCTAGGACGGCTTACATAGTACCACATTATACGACCACATTTACCACTGCATTCTTGCGCCCCTGGTTTGATGTCCGCTCTCGGAGCGATAGCATTATCGTGTCTGGTCAACTTGTAAACTCAGCTATATTTCATCTACGTTGGTGTACATTGGAGCTTTCAACGGAGACTAGTGACCCTGCAGGATGTGGTAACTACTCTTCGTTAACGATGATTACACTCTTAGCCTTGTTCGTGCCTCTCTGCACTGCTTCTAGTGCATGGCCGGCATACTGGAGTCCTTGTGTTCTATCCTCGAGATACTTAATCGTTCCGTTGGCCACAAGCTTTGGTACCTCTCTGTAGAATTCATCCACGTATTTAGGGCGAAGAGAGGTGATTAGAAAGCCAAAGATCTTGATTTCCTTGTATATGATGCTCATGAGGTTCTTGACCGGAGGAGGATCGGCGTTATAGCCTGATATCATCCCACATTCCTATTAAAAACTGTAAGTGTCGATCGCGGCGGTCATCTAGTGGATGCACCCTCACAATGAATCGAGCGCCCTGGGAGGCATGTGCGAGTGCTGCGTCAAGAGAACTTCCGCCAACGTTATCGTAGTAACTTGATAGACGGTAGTCTCAGCATATATCACGTACAACATATGGAAGGAAACGGAAGTACTGACACATCGATGGGCCCTTCCTTGGCGAGAACCTCATTCGTATCAGTGGTCTTGTAATTGAACGCGACGTCTGCTCCGATGCTCTTGGCAAATGCGACTTTCTCGTCTGACCCGGCGGAGGCGATCACCTTCAGTCCATCTGCCTTGGCAAGTTGAACGATGAACGATCCGACTGAACCTGAAAGATAGCAATGTTTATTAAGTAGGTTGTATTATTTACGGAACGAGATGGCTTGACACTGACCGGCAGCAGTGCTAACAAAAGCAACCTCGCCTTTCTTCGCGGATGAATACTCCTTCCAGGAATAATAGGCAGTTTCACCTTCGCTGACTGAGCATCGAGTATACTCCGATGGTTCCGGTAGAAGAAGCTTACCTGGCATGCCTGCTACACCAACAAAAGCGCTCCAAGGCAGGTTGTGCTCATTCTGAAGGATTTGATAGTCATCTAGGCTGGGTTTCACGACATATTGCTGGAAGGCTGGTTTTGGCGTAAGTACAGGAGCCGAGAGCCTGGGGTCAAGGTACTGTTTGGTACTTACGTAGATACCCATAAATGTGATCACCAGGTTTTACCCCTGACAGTTCAGAACGGAGGACGACTCCCACACCAAGATTGTATACTCTGTGTGTAGTCGATGAGTTAATAGTAATAGCATATGAGCGGAGGAACCAAGTCGTACGGTTTCCCGGGCAGAAAGTGGTCCTACAACCTGTTAGTCATCTCTGGTTTCTCCCTGGTAGCAAATGAACACACCGAATATGCGGAATCGACGCGCATTTTGCCACGCAGGTAAGGATCCACGGAGACATTCAGAACCTTGAGTAAGAACCCGCCATCAAGAGGCACATTCTCGAGATCTATCGTCTCTGACTCGTCGTACACTGTTGTTTTTCCTGGAATAGGATAGCCTAGTTTGACAACTATCAGTAAGGATTCCACCAAGCCATGTAGAACACCCATGATTGAAGCGAACTTGCCTTCAGGGTATTCATTGAAGAGAAGACGGCCGTTCTTGACTGGAGCCATGGCGAACTTGAAGGTATGGCGGAAGATAACTGCATACTCTCCCTCTACCAGCTCAAGATATATAGCTTCCAGAGAGTTGATTAGTCAGATATCTCCCGAGGCTGTACTACTATAGTCTTTGTTTCGTACTAGCTTTGTCATCCAGTAACCGCAGAGCTGAGGCACGTCATAATGCATAATCATTGATACTTGCGTGTGCAATCTGCATGATTAATTCCAGTATTAGTCATGTCTGAGATTCTGGATTTGCCAGATACAAATCTCATGGTCGTGAGTAGCAAAAGAGCGCACCGACAGTTTCAGATGTAGGGTCGTGGGAATTGAGCCACATTTAGTATTGCGGCCCTTTGTGGCGTCAACTACTACTGCTCCTTCGAATCCTCGTTAATTCATACTGACTCGCATCAACGTACATCGATATCCCTGGTAGTATATCGGTTAGTACACGCGC
Organism: Irpex rosettiformis; assembly: GCA_022160335.1. NCBI lineage: Eukaryota > Fungi > Basidiomycota > Agaricomycetes > Polyporales > Irpicaceae > Irpex > Irpex rosettiformis. The sequence continues at coordinate 129,610 of MU274915.1, read as the reverse complement.
CTGTCATTCTGAAAGACCGCGCGAAAGCGGGGTTCGACTCCCCGCCAGGGAGCAACCCATATTTTTTTTTGCTTCATCATGATCGTCAAATGAGGGACTCCAGTGATCGACTGTTAGAGCAAGCACCATTTTTACGATATGACAGTGCCTCCCTTATCAAAATAATCGTCTGCTCACAACGAGTAACACAGTAACAACTGCTGTTTAGATTCAATCGTTTGCTTCAATACAATACGATTGTTATGATCACAGGCCGGCCTGATTAGGTAGGGAGATTAAATACGAAATATAACTAGTACAAACACGCTGCTTCTTATGAGGCCCACAAATTTACCCTATGAAGTTCAATGCTGAGTGTGCCGGGTACACCCCGGCACACCACTAAACATACTTATTCTTACACTAATGAACTATCCGAGGAGTCCTCGTTCGGGGATGGATGGACATCGTCTAAAACCACGGCCTCTAACACGTTTGTTGCTCCATCGATTGCCTTCGGCCTATGAACGATCTGGACTACGTCTTGAGCATAGGCGTGATGACTACTATGATTCGATAATGCCGTTGAACTGGCGAACTGGATAGTAGTATAGAACTTCTCCATCTCGTCTTGCTGAGTAACTCGTAGACAGACCAAGACAATGATCATTGTAGGATAAATCCCCTGTAAAGAAATATGAGCTTTGCAGAACGCAGTTTCCGAGTAATAGAGAGGGAGATACCGTCAACTGAGCCAGTAAATGGAAGACAATGTACATGCCGCGACTGCCGGACATATATACTATGATAAATAGAAGCTGTCAGAGAGCTCTGTGTGAGTGCTTTCGTTCAAGAGGGTAGGTGACTGGCGCAACAACGTACCCATGATACACAATACAAAAGTCCAGATTCAATGATCAGTACCAGTAACATCCGATAGTTGGCTCGTCTTCGACCAAGAACAGCAACAACCTCTTTGCGATAGATGCTATTTTGGACAATTAATTCAGAGGAAGATTGCACGATCAGACACAGCGCACTAGTATCGATAGCCGACCATACAAACTGCCCAAAAGTTCGAGAGGCATGTTGTCGCGGCAAAGGCAACAGTCCATGTGGCGATTGAAGTGGCAGCTAGCGACGCCGCCTCGCCTGGAGCATCAACTGCTAGTGCGTGCATGACACCGATGCCTTCAACTGGGGATATGGATATGCGTAAATATTCACTAGTTGGATTTATTAATGAATAAGAGGCCATACCTACGCTTGCCAGCCATAGGAAAGACGGAATAATAATGCATCTTCTGGTTTTTCCCCACAAGACCCAGGCACGCCAGAATACTATGGCGTCCGCTACGTAGCACTGATATAGCGGTGAGTAAGGAACGCCACGGATGAAGGAAAGGCTTACATTGATGATTTCCAGGATCGTCGGTACATAAACCATAGGGTCCCCTCTGCGCTGCAAGATGTCTGCGTTGCGGGCGGCGTCGTTGTTCAAGAATTGGCTATTCGCGTACTGAATGACCATTGCCATGTGGCCGCTGGATAGAATAAACATGAAGACCGTAATGACCGTCAAGTAGATGTTCGTGTGTGTCCTTCTCCTGGTTCTGCCGTGTATAAAGTTAGCCACTAGATGAAGTTTAATAACGAGAGCGGCCACACAGGAGAAGGAACATGGCTATCATAAATAAGACCACATAGACTCCTGTAAAAGTTGCGTCAACATACTAGGCAAAGTTTGTTACGAAATCTTCTTACCGTACAGTAAGGCCTCACCAAGGGTCGCATTGAAGATAGCACTCGCCAGCGAGATGCGAGCGACCATGAGGATGAGAGTGTTTGGGAGCGCATGTTGGGAAAGTCTGGGGGAACCATGAGTAGGATAGTTAAGTAAGCGAGCCGAGCGTTAGGATGCATCAGTTTTGACCCCACGCAGTGTCAAGTAAGATTGTCTCAGAATTCCTCAGGGTCTGCCAGAGCCCAGGAACAGCCGGCACTAAAAGAGGAGGAATATTCCTACGTTTATTTAGCGTAACGCGGAGACTGTCGCAGCCAGTAGCAGCTGGTGCAGTAAATGACAATAATATATCTTCCGCTGAAATTAGTTTGGCTCAGTGGCTGACAGTGTGATGGATTGAGGGACGCCACGTACTAACGTGACAAGCAGCGACAGCGCCCTGGACCCGGCTTACTTTCTCTTACGTGTAGATCAGTGTATTCCATCTTGAAGCTCGGACGGTATTCCTGCAAAAAATTGTCTTTGTCCATAGGTCGCGCTATAAGACGGTGGTGTTGAGTCGCAGAAAGTGCTCTCTCAATGCCAACGGGGATTAATTCTTGTGAAAAACCATGTTATCATAAGGATGGTCTAACACCTACTGTTATGCCATTGTATCGACAGGGTCCCGATCTGCAGAGTCCATACCGTCCATAACTACACCTCCTGCCACGTTCAAATTTTTTTCTACCAGAACATTCTCTCGTGACGACCGACAATTGCCTGTATGAGTTTGAGAATCTGCAAACTGGATGGTAGTGTAAAACTTCTCCATCTTGTCTTGCTGCGTGGCCTGCAGGCAAACCAAGACAATGATAATTGTAGGATAAATACCCTACAGAAAGAACGAAAAACTCTAGTCAGGAGGGCATGGTACCTGTTAACACGAGACATACCGACAAGTGCACCAGAGAATATATGATTATGTACATTGCTTGACTTCCGGCCATGTACAGGATAATGAATATAAGCTGAATGAAGGCGCATGTTAAGAAAAATTGACGATGACCTTTAGTAAATGACGCTGAGCGCACCCATAGCATGCAGTACAGAATGCCAGTTTCGATTAATAAGACTAGCAAGTCACGAAACTGGGCCTGTCTTCGACCAAGGATGGCAACAACCTCCTTGTGATAGACACTAATCAGGTGGTCAATATAAATGAGAATCGAGTGACTGGCCGCTACATACTAGTATCGCTTGCCCATCATACATACAGCCCAGAAGTTTGCAAAACATGCTGTTGCAGTCAAAGCAACAGTCCAGCTAGTAATCGAATCAGCAGCCGTCTCGCCTGGAGCAACACTCCAGTTAGTGACTGAGGTAGCATCCAAAGATGCTGTCACCCCCGGAGCAACAGTTGCTAGTTCGTGTACAACACCAATACTCTCAACTACACCGAGAAAGTCAACTTTGACTGATACAGATAGAACTGGGAGGAACAACACACCTACGCTCGCTGTCCAAAGAATTGAAGGGATTACGAGACCTTTCGGGGTTCTTCCCCACACAACCCATGCACGCCAGAACACGATAGCATCTGTTATACGGCCCTAGGAGTTCAATCAGTAAGGGGAACATTTAGCATAATCAAGACCTTACATTGATAGTTGCAAACAATATTGGCAGGTAGACCATAGGGTCTCCTCTCCGTCGCAGAACGTTTGTATTGCGTGCACCATCCTCATCTAGATATTTAATATTTGCGTCCCATATCACTAGTGCGACATGTGCACTGGATACGATAAACATCAAGGTTGTGATAAACATCAAGTTGATGTTGATACGAGTTCTTTCCTTGCTTCTGTTGGTCCAGTACAGCATCAGTGATCGAACGTCCAAACGGTAACGAGAGCCTTACATGAGAAGGAACATCGCTAGTAGGAACAGGACTGCGTAAGTACCTAGACCCGTTGTTGAGTACAAGATACAAAATGCTGCTTTTCTCCTTACCGTAAAGGATAGCCGCACTAAGAGTCGCATTGAAGATGGCACTCGCATGGGTGAGTTGGAGCATACTGTGTGAATGACGAGAATCCTCAGACCAAAAATTGGCTAAATAAGTTGAACGGACGCTGAGAGCGGGAGGGCGAACTTGAGGCCATTCAAGATGTCCGGAGCCACTAGAGCAACGCCGTTAGAAGAGGCTGTCCTAACGGGCAAATTGCCCTTTACGGCCAGTGCTACGGCCTAGAATAGTAAACAGCACTCTATATCGATATGAAACTGCTTACCAAGGGATATAAGCTTCGACAATGTACAGCCTGAATACATGTGTATATGGCGAGGCCATATGGACAGTCCTGAATTTTCCACACGGGCTTGCATAACGTTCTGTCATTACATTTTCTCTACATCTGTCAAGGTCACGGCAATGGTCAGCAAAAGATTGGATTGAAATTGACCGAGACCCACCGGATGTACCACCATCCCGAGAACACCTTGGATTTCCCCGACCTGTATCAGCCTGATGAGTGAGTATGAGAGTTGGTATAAGAACACATGTCTTTGATATATTGGATTCCGTCCACAAACAGTCAACAATGTGCGAACAGCAACTTGTATATTCGAGATAATATGGATATTTGACTAACTGATGCGGCATGATGAGCTGCTAGGCGTCGATACCGCGTGGTTTCATTAAAATACTATCAGGTCGGCTTGCAACAAGAGAGGAGACGATGACGAGAGCAGAGGAGAGAGGAGAATGAACGAGAACGATTGTGACTGTCCGCAGATACTGCCAGATGAGATATGGGAAGCTTCGATAGCTAAGATGAGAGTGGTTCCAATGAGCCTTGAGATCTGAGACGGTGCAATAAAACAAGCATAACGATGGGGGTATGATGAAATGATAAGATGTTGCAAAAAGGATGAGGGCCAGCCAATACCTGTGACGACTTGCGTCGCACTGCTAGCAGGGCGATAAACAGTTTTAAATATGATGGAAGATACGATACGGTCGTTCAAAAGAGCTTCGACATGCGCCACCGAGATTTTGAGCCAGACGTGGCTTCGGCTTCGTTCAGGACACTTTGAGCCCAGTTTTCCTCCACAGTAGATTCAATTCCAACGTCAAGGGAAGGTGTTAGCGACACTTGTGATGATGACGCCATGGGCGAGGCTTTAGCAGAATACACCTTCGGAGATTCGATTGAAGATTTCACGTCCTTATCGTCGATCAGTGAGATGAATGACTTTGAGCGACTCCGGAAATAGTCAGCTATTGGGGTCTGCTGAGGTGTAGAGAAGAGCGATGATCCTGAGGAAGAATCATCGTGTTCACGGCCATGCCAGTCGGAATCCTTTACGGAGAGCAGATCTCCTGCAGTAACGTCAGGATGGGCCGTTTGTTGCGACTTCGTCTCTGCAAATTCGAACAGGTGAATTGGTGAAGAGGAAATGGGTGTATCGAGCACAGGCGGGGCAGCAGGGGTAGTGGGTCTGATGTGTATGACATCAACCGGTGTACCGCAAGAATCCTTGCGGGGCTGAGAGGGGGACGACGATGTCAGTGATGACATTGACTTCTTCGAGAACAGCATAGTGAGCGAAGGCCGCTTAGGCCGATGGGCCCAAGTAGCAGAATTACCAGGACCACTCGGATCTGACTTGCCTAACGGAGGGAACGAGAGAAGAGCCAGAGACTTGCGAGGGGAGGAAGGTGTACATGGGGAGCCCTCGCCTGATGATGGGAATGGAATAGGGGAGCTGATTAGTGGTCGCCGACGGGGTTCAGATAGAGACAGATCATCCAGGGGCTCCTCGGGAGAAGGGATACTGGACGCGTCCTTCTTTGGTTCGGATGTAGGGTACGGTGTCGATGATTGCTGCAAAGAGGACACTTCAGACATAGTTGATGGAGTGGCAATGGAATCCGTAGAGGTGGACAGCGCCGGGAGGTGTGTGCTGCTGTTGTTGGAGTTTGAAGGAGAGCCGTCCAGAGCCGACATATAGGAAGCAGTGTCATCCTGAGCAGAACCGGCTGAGGTGCGATACATCGAAAGGCTAGGCACGTCCAACATGGTTGCAACGGGACCCCGTCGTTTGCCACCTCTGGGACGAGCAGCAGGCAGACTGGATATGTCGCTTTCTGAGTCTGTTATCGAGAACGAGGAGGAGGAGTCGTTGTTGATGGACGAGGAACCAGACGAGGCTTGGGGCTTACCAGAGATTTCCGGCAACGCAGGCGTCTGATCATCGCCCTTCGCAGGAGGCGTCCAGATATCTTTAGCTTCGCAGAGCACTCGGAGGAGAGCATGGCTGACGCCCAAGCTGGGACAAAAGAGCAACAACAGATTGCCAAGGGGCATCTTGGTCTCCTTACTGGCTGTAGCTGTAGCGTTAACCAGTTCAACCACTGTATAGAGCAGATCCCGATTCTCAACAGGCAGCTGCGCAATGAGCGTGGACATTGCCCGTGTAGTCTCGTTGGATACTGTGCGATGAACTGCGAAACTAGGCATGGCTAAAGTCGACAGAGATGGTGGCTTGCGTAACCCTAGTCCAGTACGAGGAGGAGAGGTTGCGTGTTGCGCTGTGCTGTCGCCTTTGGGGAGGGAGGATTCAAACAACGGCACAAGTGCATCAGTCAACAAGGATTCTGGTACTAAAGACCATGTCAATCAATCTGAAGATAGTCACCAAGCCATAACAATACTCACGTTCTCGCAGGTATGCTTTGAAGATCGAAGACACTGCATGAGGGTCAAGGTCCCCTAGATCAGACTTGACCAACTCGTAGTCAGCTCCGGTGTCGAACTCCGATCTTAGCTTAGCAACATGCGATGCACGACCATTGATTCTGCGTCCCAAGCTCAGTTCAATACAACAAGATATGCTGCAGAGATACATACCGAAATAGCCCTTCCTCTTGCAACCCCCATTTCATAAGATGTTCATAGCATCGTACTACGATTGCTGGTAGCAACCGCTGTTCAACAGACTTAACATCCGCCACCTCTATCGGCTCGTCGTCTCCGCTTAGCTTCGCCCGAACGCCATCAATAGCAGTCTCCCTTACACAGGTCCGCAAGTCTCTTCCAAAAACCATTCCACCAATGACAGCGGTTCCCGAGGCGTTTCGCTTTGGTCCCCTCAAACAGGGGCCAAGAGCAGGGCCAGCGGGTGCCACGAACGAATCAGACTCTCCAGAAGCAATAGATGACGAAATGCTCCATGACCCAGACGGTCCATTCGGCGTTCGTCGTTGGTGCTTCCATGCCCCAGGAAGGGAAGACTGCAATCCATATATTGACTGACGAGATGCAGCGCGGTTAGAGTCCACGATGTTAGAAGAGGACGCCGAGTGTGTTGATTGAGCTGATGAAGTACTAAGACCTTCCCAGACACGCTGCACCTTCTCCGCTGCACGCCTGCCCAGGCCAAAGGCGACGGGCGCGAATCCGCCGCCGACAATGCTCACCTTTGGCTGGCGTGTTTGGTTCGGAGCAGTGGGGCGACGGGTTTGTTGTTGGACAGGGGCGGTGCGGTCCGATGTCGGGGTAGACCATGCTGCAGGCTGGTTGCGAGAATTAGCTTTCGCCGACTGTGCCGGAGTAGTCACCGTCCACTGTTTCGTCCCGGTCGGTGCCGCTACAGTCGTAACAGGCGCAGTTGAGGTGGTGTCGCGTAGCATAGGCATGTCCGTAAGGGTCCGAGACAACCTAGGCATGGCAGACCCAGAGAGGATGGGAGACTCAAAAGCTTTCGACAGGTGGCCAGAACCGAGGTTGAGAGATGCTGATCGTCGGTTCCGTGCCTTCACACTGGACGTCGGTGAGGGACGTCCAGTGAATGTGATCGGGATAACATCCTCTTCGGTGTCAGAATCCCTCTCCTCGAGCATCGCAAATTCCGCGTCGGTAATCAGTGCGCTGAAGCGTTTGTTGACTGGCACGACTGTGTGGCCAGAATGAGACGATTCAGCGAGAGACACCGGACGGGTTGATCGACCATTCGTGAGTGCACCAGGGCGAATTGTGACGTAGCTCATTACCGTTGAGTCGCTCTTCCTCCAGTCCTGCTTCAAGTCTGCATCCGTTTTGTCCCTCCAGCTAGGCGATAGAGATGGCCCTTGACTTTGAGATGACTGAACAGCCGTCGTAGACAGACTGGAGTTAGTGGCCACCGGAGGTGGTACCACCCCCAGACGCAACTCACTCCTCGAGGGCTCCTTGCGTACCTGTAGTTCCTCATTCTTTGGCGGCGGAATTGGCGGCGAGCCACTGAACTTCAGTGCTTTCGGAATCTGTGGAAGCTTCTTGGGTGATATCTGAAGTTGTAGTAATCGCTTAGTTCGACTGGGATAATAAGCAACGTCAACGTCATTCTGCACCTGAAGGTCATCTACGGAGGTTGCTGGCGTGGATAGCATGCTTGACATTGCAGACGCATCATATGCACGTTCTTTCCCTTTGTCATGATTTGAGTCCTGGCTGGCCGCAAATATAGAAGTGACGTCTTCGGACTTCTTGCGACGGTTGCCCCATATGCGCTTTAGAGGATTTGATGGCGGGGGAGAGGCAGACACGGATAGAGGGTACAACTGAGAAACTGGAGAATGAGGCGCAGAGTCGACCGAGGAATTTGTCTGGCCCATGGGAGCGGGAGATGTGGGACGGGGGCCAGGGGAAATGGAGACAGAGAAGAAGCGATTCTTAGGTGAGGTGCTGGGTGCTCGACTGGTAACGGAATGATCGGCAGATGAGCTATCAGACCGACTTGAGATGGAAGGGGAAACAACATGAGCCATAGAAGACGAGGTGTTGGAAGACAACGAGGCAGCTGGAGACGATGAGGCCTGTGATACAGGCACAGCAGGCGTGTTCGCTTGTTGCTGCTGACCGGCGCGGGCCTGTGTTTCTTTCTTGCGATTAAGATGTATGCGGTACATTGCTTGAGGATTGGCGACGAGGGGCAGAATGGGCTGAGATATGTCGACGGCCTGGCCTCTGACCGGGCGACTGCCTTGCGAAATAGGTGCCGCTAATTAACCCTTGCTTTGTGGCAGGGAAATAGGCAACGAGAGTTGTGATTATCAACGTTGCGTGATCTTGGAATAAAGCAAGTCTGTTTTGCAAAGAGATGAGATTCCACCCGGTGGGAATGCGGATGCAGCGAGGTGAGGACCCTACCTAATGGTCGTAATGGTAAATTGCCCGCGTCACACAGCGATCCAAGGAGGCTAGACCCTCAAGACGACATGGAAAAGGGCGGCGAGGTATCCGGCAGGTAGCCTAAAATCAAGCCGAGGGGGTGTGCGGGGGCGTGCTCACCGCGAACTAGGCGGTCGTCGTCGTTTGAGACGGTGTTTGAGATGGAGAGGACGGTTGGCAGGCTCGCGCCCCTCGCCGGCGTCTGCTAGATCATTATTAACTTTTCCCGGAGCTACGGCCGTCGGTCGGTCCGCCGGCACACGCAGCGTCTCAGATTTACCTCCGGCCTACTCCTGAGGACTTGCAAGAGTCTGAGTCTCGACTCTCTATCATCGTTCTACGTTCAACGTTCAACGTCAGGTACTGCGGGGCCTCTGTCGAGCTCGTCTAACTTCACAGCATTGGCCGGTGTCTATTCGAGGTTCTTCATAATTGTCATGTTGAGTTGTTTACACGCACTCTCACGTTCATAGGTTTCATGGACACGCCTTTGTAGTGCACAGATATCTGATCTCACTGCAAATGTATATGCTCTCTATCCTACACCCTCCGCAGGTCTGCTATAAATCTACTCCCACAAAGTTCTCTGCAAAAAGTCTCTCACCACCGCTATCCCACCGATACCTCCCACTTGAAGGGATGAGCGTGATCCTATCGTATGTATGGACCCTCAGGCCTCATGACGCACCGAGAAGCTCCTTCACTAGCTCGTACGTAAAGAAAGACGTTGCTATACTTGGTGCGACTTTGACTAGAAGACCCACGCTGATCATCAGCTTGCATTCACAAAACAGCATAAAGGGAAAACTTACGCAGGTTAGGCCACAAACCGCGATACAACCCTTTCACACCTTCCGTCCGGACAATGCTGAACATCGCGTCCACTGCGCCGTTATATTTCACGCCTAATTCGTTCATGCCTGTCACCTGCATCTTGCGCCGTAGGACATCGAAGGGGTACGTCAAAGTCTGCGATATTGACCCAGCAAGCGCCCCACACAGTAATTTTCGGGGGACACTACTCTTCCCTGGGGGAGTGATCATACCACGTAGAGCCTCATAGGCTGCAAAGTTGATCCCTGTCGTAAAATATCCTTAGAACCAAGACTTTCACAGCCACAGGAACAGCTACTCACCGACATAAGGAGCCACACCCATCGCTGTTGGTATCAAGCCTCTATATAACGCGCGCACTCCGCCTTCGTCTCTCATTACCCTTCTTGTCATGCCCCATACTGTCAGATCGGCCTGCGTGAACGCCTGTGCCACAACTCCTTGTTGCGACGGCGCCGCCGCCGCGAGTCGAGCGGATGTGTGATAGCCTGATACCAAGGTAGGTTTCACTGCTGAAGTAGACTGTGCCAACTGTGATTGTGTTGGTATTGATGCGGTGACAATGGACAGTCGGGAACGGACAAGATCTAGTGGGTAGGTTGTACCTAAAAATCATGAGAAGGGTACGCGACTCAGCGTCATGCGAGGACGTATTATTTCAGACTTGTGACTTACATACGGAGGTGATGCCTGCCAGTGCACCACATATAAGTCGTGTAGGGGTATCGAGCTGCCTGACACCATAGTCTGTGAACCACTGTAAAACTCAAGTCAAACGATCAGTCAAACGCGAGAAGCAAAGCAACACTACTTACTTTCTTTAGTTGTTCGTATGTCGTAAACTGTACGGCGCTAGGCAAGTTGTTGACAATAGAATCAACTTTGTGCCCTGAACATATAAAAATAGTAATGTACCTGTATGGCACAATGCGCAGACAGTTAATGCCATTTCCCCGCATAAAGCCTCGGAAGCCCTCCTCCCTCCACATGCGAGCCAGACTTGACCAGACTCCCTTGTACTGCTTCTCGCCCTGAGGCTGGACTTGTCTACGCGTACAATTATCAATAACTTGGGTATCTTATCGGCATAAAAGCTCACGTACTGAATAATCTTTAATCGTTCGAGCGGACTGACCACCGTGCGCGAAGCAGCCCCAGCGACTCCGCCCGCGACGAAGTACGACGTGATCTGGGGGCTCAAGAATGGGACAGCCGACTTCATCTTGCTATCCTCATCAGCAACAGCTACGGCGACGCTAGTGCTGGTTTCTACGGGTTGCGCAGGTCGTGTACGCCCCGAAGCTTGTGATGTCATGGTAGTATTCTGGTTATGATGTGAAGTGTATAAACATGCGCATGTAGAGGTCAAGAGTGGTGTTCGATATGTCGCACGACGATGAAAGAAACAAGTCGGGAGCCAGGGAAGGTGAACGGCACGTTGGGAGGGAGGCGCGAAGGATGGGGGTGGGTAGGATGTTGGTGCAGCACGGTTTGTCTGCAACCTCGGAAGGATGTTTGCAGATTTCATTCGCCACGTGGATCTCGCGTGGCACGATGCTGTTCGGATGCCCGGTCCGCTTCTTGACTCAGCGCTACCTGAGGTTACGGCCAACCGTCGGAGAGCCATTTTGAAGGATTTGAAGGATCGACAACGCAAGATAAAGAGAAAAAGATAAGAGCACATCCATGATACGATGAGGAAAGATGAGGAAAGTACAATTGCTTAAGATGAGAGCACTGGCACAAGATTATCAGACTACATGGGCCACAATATGAGGCTAACACCACCCCCGCAAGAATAGTCTCATGCTGGGCGTCGCACAGTTGACATTAGTCTCTTTTCACTGACAGCATGTCAGGTAAACCGCTGCACACTTCACGCAGCCACGGGAGGAGGTGCTCCTCCACCGCGAGCATCGTGGAAACCACCTATGGCGTTATCAGCGAGGCTGGATAGGAGTTATAACAGTGGCGAGCGTACCTCGTCCGCGACCGCGACCGCGTCCCCGGTGCTCTCCATCACCACCACGCCTGTCACTATCGCCCCTTCTGGCACGCCAGCCACCACGCTCACCACGTTCACTGCGTTCACCACGCTCACCACGCTCACCACGCTCGCCTCCTCGCCAGCCACCGCGACCACCGCGTTCGCCACGGAATCCACCGCGCTCTCCTCCGCGGAACCCCCTGTATCCACCACGTTCGCCACCACGGCCTCCTCGCCCACGGCCACGGCCACGAGGAGCGGATTGGAAACCATCGTCAACATTGATAGGAGCTGCAGTAAGGGTCTCTGGGAGAGGTTCCAACCCCAGAGCGGGGGTGCCAGAGGAAGAACCGAACCTATCGTGTAACGATGCGATGGATGGCAGACCATGGTCTTCCTCATCAGCCCAGTTTATACCCGCATTATCTACTAGTGCACCGGATTCCTGGGCAGTAATGATGGTCATCGTCAAAACTACGAGCTGTTCAAAATTATTACACCAACCTCATGGGTAGACGTGATAATGACAGTCTCCTCGATGATATGGCGTCCATCAATGTTGAGATCGGTGACTGTCTGGGTGATTTCGACGTCATCATCACTGTCTTCTGCTTCTTGCCCAACCTCGAGCTCATCCTCTTGCACGAAAGTGAAATTTCCACTAGCACCCGCAGAAGCCGGAACTCCCTGAATGACAACGTCTAATTCTTCAACCGGATCTTCGACAGGCACGAATTCCACGACAACTTCGGGCTCTGTTGCAACAGGTTCTTGAGGCTCGGGGGGCTTAGTAAACAATTCCGTAATCTCAACAAGACGGGCATCTAGAAGTGTTCAATACCTGGGAAAGACTGTGGAGTAATATGCTCACAAGGGACACTCTGGTACTCTCCTTCTCCAGACAAGAAGCCTCTGATGACCTCTGCTTTCTTCTCTGAATCGGTACCGAGAAGGCTTTCCACAGTAGAAAAGACTGCGTAAGCCTCTGTTTCGGAAAGATTCAGAGTCAGAGCTGCAGGATTGCCGTTTGTGAGACCGGTGTGTAATGTGACCAAAGAAAAGAGATCCGCAGTCCTTAACCTGTGTAGGCTCTGCTAAATATTCAGCGTTATGTTTCTGATCCTCAAATAAACCCATGTCTCACGATGGCAGACGCAACTGCGTCCTGGACGCGCTGCTCTTCGGCTTTTGCGGCTTCTGCCTTAACCCTTGCTACTTCCTGAGCAACCTCTGCTTCATGTACCTAGTGAATGCTCAGGAGTCTACTATTAGTTATATATTTGAGGAAAGACACACCTCAACGGCCTTCTTGACTTCCTCCAGCTCCTTTGCGATACCTTCGAGCACAGGAAGGGTCTTCAATGACCGCAATTGATCCTCGTTCAGCTTCTCTACTGGTGTAGTCGAGTAGCCTTGTATACGAGTCTAAGGATATTAATGTCAGACGACCGAATCACGGTGTAGACGTCATCAGCCAGGCAAAGAAACAATTACGCACAACTTTCTTGTTTGTGCCTTTTAGCCTCTTGGTGAGCATATCCACCAACGCGCTGAGCTTCCCATCCTTGTCATCTCCGGAGGGAGACACAGGTCGGGTGCTCGTCGATCGAACGATGAGTTCAGGAGCTACGGAACCTTCCTTAATCTCGTCCTCTGTCGGAGCATGATCTAACAAAGCAGCGGCATGGGTGTCGGGGACCTCAGCGGGCTCGTCCTCTTGCTCAGATGCCTTTTTCGATGGCTTGCTTTTCTTTTTCTTCTGTGATTTTGAGGATGGTGCAGGGGGAGGTGCGCCTGGGATGAGACGGGTTGTAGCAGACAGAGGAGTGCTTGGCGTCGACATTGTCGAAAGCAACTGCGTTTATGGTGTACTCGTCAGCGACGAATGGTCAAAACACGATGAGTAAGAGTTGTCGAAGGAGTGGTGAGGTGACAAAATCTCTCGTGGCCGACGTTGAACGAACTGGAAATCAAGGTTCAGAGGCGTGTGCGGCGTTCCCACGACTCGCCTGCGGCCTCAAGCTGTAATATCAGCCAATTAATAGTTCCTCTTGACCATCGGCACCTACACTACCACTACACGTTCAAGCTATTCTAGTCTTGTGCAAAACAACCATTCTTCGGGATTGCAAGCAAAGCTTCAGTCGCTTTAACATGGTTGGTCAATTCTGCGGTTCATCGTGATCCACCGTAGTGCTGCAGAGTACTAGTACAGACCCGTCAGCAGTCCCGCAAAAGCTTGGTTTGCAGTTCAGGTACGCCACGAATCTAATAGTATCCAAGACAGTCAACCACGAAGCAGCTAATCGTCTTTTATTTAGTCAGGTATGATAGAGAGGCTGGCAGAAAGTGTCAGCCAAGTCAAAGATACCTGCGAGGATGGCTGACCCGGATGCACAACTACATGGCTTCCCTCGAGCTTGCCAGACTCTTACACCTCACAATACTTCCGTTGAGCCTCATAGTTATGTCCTTGATCTCTCCAACAGACTCGCAGGAAACCCACTTTAGCTCAAATGCCCACACACCGAATCCCAACCTCGGAGCATTCGCGCATGACAAATCTACCGAATTCGAGATCCCAAGCCGTCACCCGGATTTGTACTTCGTTGACGGTAGTATTGTTCTTCTTTGTGGACACCAGTACTTCTTAGTACATCATAGTCTACTGTCATTTTACTCGCCGGTCCTCAAGCAGATGGTCGATACTTCAATCAAGGACGGTACGGGTCAAGTAATGGAGGGACGGCCGACTGTGAGAGTCCAGCAGGCACCAGATGATATGCTCATCTTCCTCAAAGCAATCTATGGGTATGGGTTTTCTTTCCTTCCTGCATTTCCGATGCTTAAAGATACCATGTCTAGGCTGATTAAACTGAAAGACATGACTTCATTTTCAGCCATCTCGGTTATACTGAAGCTGGCATCTACCTATGAGGCTGTCACTATTCGCAACAAGATTATGCCCCTTCTACAGGACTCGTGGCCAAGTACCCTTGCTCAATGGGAGCTGCGCGAGAAGAACGCGACGGATGTGGATGGTGTATACGCGCCTCGCAGCTCGATGGCTCATCCCATGTAAGTCTCGGCAGGCGTATCCCTCTTTTATATGTTGTACTTACACACACGCGTGACAGCTTGATTATCGAACTTGCTCGCCAAATCGATGCTCCTGAACTCCTGCCATCTGCTTTCTACGACCTCTCACGCTTCCTACCCAGCCAACTCTCCGCCGGCTACACCGATCACGACACAGGATCCGTACACTATCTATCCCACGATGACCTATTCAGAGTCTTCCGGGGTAAAGAGCAAGCCGCACGTTACTTTTCCACCTTCATTGTCAAAGAGCTCGAGGGTCGCACACCTTCCGAGTTCTGCCACAATCGCAACGAGCTTCCCCCTGCACGTAAACGTCGCTGTCAAGTAGCTTACGAGGCCGTCACATACGCTCTCATCCGGGATGTCAATGGTCTCGTCATGAACCGCAACTCGGATCCCTTGTACGCTATTTCAGATAGCTTGCTCATGCAGACTCGAGACGATATGCCCGGAACAGACAACCACTCGACGGTTCGTGCTTGTGAGGCGTGCAGACTGGAATATGCGGCTGTCGTAGAGGCTATCAGGGAAGAATTTTGGAGGAGATTGCCCGAGTGGTTCGAGCTTGAAGTCCCGAGCTGGAATTGATGTACGATTTATACGATTTTGTGTGTCCTGTCCTGGTGTCTTGAATTAATACCGTTGCCTCCTTTCGGTGTAGATTGAGAGTTCGGAAGCTGTCACGCAGTATGTGACTTGGGTAACACTTGCGGCCTCAAGAACTGTAAAAGCGCCCGTACGTCCAATAACCTGACTCTCACAACCTAGAGCGAGAAGAAAATCTGCATAGACATGGATCCCGAAGAACCCCTGCTGCAATTTGAAGACGAGACGATGGGAGTAAGCGAAGCATATATCGTCCAGAATGGCCTACAAGAGTGCACTTTTGATCAGCAAACCTGCAGTGCAGACGAGGAGCTAGATGGTTACGATGAAAGCCAGCTAGGCGAATATAGATCTGATAACCGGGAAGACTGTAGTTATACAGTAGAAGAAGACGAAAATCCTAGTAGGCAAGTTTCTGTCCAGCAAGTTTACTTGACACACCACAAAGCCTTTACTTATACCTCAACAGTGGCATGATCATTCGTCAGCTGGAAGGTATAGTGCACGGTGTCCTGTGCCAAGTGTTAGAAGTATTGGGATCATCTGAAGGCCGCGGTGCTATTGGTAGCAAAATTGCCATAGAACTTGTCGATAGAAAGAAGCCCCTCAAGTCAGACGGGTAAGCTAGTTTCAGATTATCGCTGAAGCGTTGAGCTAACACTGTTGTTGTCAGAACGTTCAGCGTACGGACTATAGCATTTCCACACAAGTCAAGGCATGCTAGTGCAAAGCCTTTAGGTAGGACCTAACCGCATATATCCACCTCACCACGCTCATCGACATCGTTCAGCCCAGTTCTTGCGAGTGGTAGACCACATTCATGAAGCATTATCTAGTGAAACACCAACAACGAAACGGTACGTAGCTGTCTCGGTCACCCAAACGACGAATTGATTTTTCTGCAGCGATATTTATTATAAGGACGTCGCCTTATTTGGCTCTCAGTCCGTTGTGGACAGGTTGATCGATGATATTGCTGCCACGATGGACGTGCCGAGAGCGGATTTATTCGTTGTAATTTATCTTGTCATCTTGCACCACAAAATATCGCTGACTTTATGGCATATAGCGTGCATCAGCTAAAGGTCTTTTTTGTGGCTCGAGCCTTGTTATGCATCTACATGGTGGAGACACTGTGCGAGGGAGCGATTCAGAGGTGATTAAATCTGACTCTTCTTTTTTATTCGACTAAATCCTCTCCCAGGGACTTTTGATACCCCCGTCGGAAGATATCCGCCGTTTTGAAGTGGACGAGCGATTGTCGTGGGTGCTCGTGGTGGAAAAGGAAGTAAGGAACTTCCACGCACTGATGTCAAATCCAGTCTATTAAGAGGGTCACCAGGCGGTGTTTCAGACATTATGTCACCTGCAATTTTCACGTCACCCCGCACTTCCGGGACCTGGCTTGCTCATCAC
Organism: Irpex rosettiformis; assembly: GCA_022160335.1. NCBI lineage: Eukaryota > Fungi > Basidiomycota > Agaricomycetes > Polyporales > Irpicaceae > Irpex > Irpex rosettiformis. The sequence goes on along the minus strand of MU274915.1, from coordinate 112,746 downwards.
GGTCAGCTAATTATTCACACACACTCACACACACTGAGAAACAAATGATTGACTCTGATACAGGGGAAAGGGTATCCTGATGTGGCCACTCGGCAGCTTGTGGCTAGCCTAGGGCAGAACCTCGATTCTAGGTAAGACTCATACGTTAAATTACAACGCCTTCGACTCATCCAAGCCCTATTCTAAAGAATTCCGATACTAGCAGTGGTCGATGCTGATCCGTTTGGAATCGACATACTCTCTGTCTATAAATATGGCAGCAATAACATGTCTCATCAGGGTGACCTCGATACTCCTCGACTCCGGTGGGCGGGTGTGATGTTTAGTGAACTCGCGAGGTACGTTTATCTTTTGTCTTTCCCTAGTTAATGATCCATTGCATCTCATACCCGCAGTCTCGGTATTGAGAAAGATACTCTGATTCCTATCACAAAGCACGACGAGAAAAAGGTCAATCTGTGACGACTTTCATAAAGGTCTTGCTTGCCAACTCACGTCACTTGTGCCTAGGCATTTTCGATGCTAAAGAGGGCTCATACACCGAAGAAATGGAGGTAGGCGTCTGATCTTCGTATCTTTAGGTATTCATTCTCACGTCAAAGCTTTTAGAAAGGAGATTCAACTCATGATATACACTAGACGGAAAGCAGAAATTGAAGTGCTCTCGGCTTCTCAAGTAACCGTCCACTTCCAACAGGATGCGTTCAATTCTGATAGCCGAGATTGCTTTCTGGTGAGATATCTGATCACAAAGGTCTTGAAGGCTATAGAGACTATTACAGGGAGAGTTACATTGCAAAGGGTATAAATCAATAATGTCCGTTACAACAATGTCAGTCCTGGTTATGGTGTATATTAATGACATCCTAAAGTCCGCGCTATATAGGATGGTCATGCTAACGTTCAGACGATGACCTACCTCCCCACTTCTGCGGGAGGAATATTCTCTGTATACAAAGGAGGAGGATCTGAAGGAACGGATGGGTAGCCTGGTCTACTCGATTCCCCATGGGCAGCCAGCTCTTTCTCATGATGAGCCTCTAGTCTTTTTTGGTAGCTCTGAATCTCCGAATGAAGCAAGGAAGAAGTTGATAATCGGGAACTACTCGAGGTTTGTGTTGAGCCTCGATTCAGGTCCGCCGCATAGGAAGATGGGGGATGTGAAGATGACGAAGGGGAATTGGCGGCAGCGAGGGCCAGGAGAGCCGCGCTGTGAGGGTCAGAATGACTGGAATCGGTCGATGGCGCAGGAGGGAGAGTGCGCTCGGGGTCGTATAAATCATATGGATTTGGTAGAGACGTGACCGACCCGGACCGCGGTATGTTCCGGAGGCGCTGCTGGGCTACCTCCTGCTCCCCAGCCCCGTTGTGCGACCCTAGAAGAGGTGCAGTGGGCAGAACACTACCAACATCGGCTGAATGTGGCGGTGAAAAATCGGTCTGACGAGTTGCATTCGTGCTTGCTACGCTCCCAGAGAGCTTTTCTGCCATATTAGTGCTTGCTAATGTACGGACAGCGTCTTGCTGTCGCCTGCGGTGTCTGCGACAGCAAACGAGAAGAACCAGGAGTGCTAGAAGAGCAAATACTGCCAATGACAAACTAAGCGTGAGCTATCATGCATCACGGATGTATTCGGGACTCACATAGAGCTATCACAATGCCAGCTATTGCGCCTTTACTTATTCCATGGTGAGTCCTACTCCCACCTAATTGCGGAATACTCGAGGACGACTCCGAGCAAGCGTTCGAAGACGATGACTGGGTGCCAGTTGCGGTCCCATGTTGTCTGGAGCTGCGAGAGGAAGAGTTGTCGCTGTCCTCGCCATCGTCGTCGTTGTCATCTCCATCGTCTCTAAGATGTGTGGCCATGAGCTCAACAGGCAAACCTCTTCCCCAAATGACAGGAATCCCTTACTGAGCGTTATGGTGTCCACATGCAGTGGCTGCTCCAACACTATTGAGGGCCACAAAACCCAATAAAACACAGGCTGCAACAGCCCTGTTTCGTCTGAAGAGGAGCATGGGAGAGCGGAAGGGACACGCCGACTGCGAGCTGCTTCCTTCGGCTCTACTTATCACGGACAAGTCAAGCACTGGACATGCCGATTGTGTGGGACGGGCTGTGCGATTCTTGTTTCTTCGGCACATCGCAGGAAGTGCACTATAAACCAATGAAGAATTTAGACTACATCACGGTGCAGCGCTAGAAGTATATTATGAGTCGCAGATGGGATGGGCTGCCTGCGTACTTCCACGCTGGTGAGAGTCCAATGCCCGTTCTATCTCCATTGCCTTCTTAGGCTTAGGCCATATAGACGCCCGAACCTGCGACGCGCTGATCACGTGCCTGTTTGAGACGCGACGCGTTGATGAGAGTCGGGGTTTGAAATACGTGTAATCTCCGCTTCGTACAACCTGAAATTGCTTCGATTGCCTCGTTTGCCATCTTCCACCGCCTCCTCGACGTTGTCCCTCTCGTCGCATATCTCTTAGTAGTCCTTAGTACCGTCTTTCTACTAGTAGGCGAGAATGCAGACACGCAATTCCGTGCTGGGGAAGCGGCAGTCCTCACGAGAGGTTGTCACGTCGCCTTCGACACCGTCAAAGTCGTCCTCGGCTAGCCGCAATGGCAACGTCCTCCCTACCCCTGAGAACACTCCCAACCCAAAACGCATGAAGCTGTCCGAGACAGTGTTCGACGGCCACAACAATAAAGAAAATATACCCCCTCTACGTATTGAGGCAATCAACTCATTAGCGCCGCCAACGAGAAGCAGGAGAGCCTCACGAAGGAATAGCACGGACCAACTTTTTTCTTCTCGTCGCGAGTCTTGTGAGTCCCAACCTATTGTTATATCTCCTATACTCATATCTCTCCTAGCTTTGCGTCGATATGCTTCTCTTTCACAACTCCCCGTCACCCCTTCACGTGCGCTATCACGCCCGGCCTTGGCGACGCCACCCCCGACTCCCCCCTCCTCCCTCCAACCCATTTCGTCTCGCGTTCGTGCGCTCCTTCGGCCAACATGCAATGGCAGCGCTTCGATGTCAGGTCGCGAGACTGAGCGCAAATTGATCGCCGACTTTGTTTCCTCGTTCCTCCGAGCGCCTCCATCAGCTCCCGATCATTCTATTCTCTACATTTCGGGGTCCCCTGGCACAGGCAAGACAGCTCTCGTGAATGCTTTGCTTGGTGAGATGCGTGACGATTTCAGCGATGCCGCTGTCACCGTGGTTACTGTCAACTGCATGGCTCTCGACAGTACAGAGGCCCTCCTTGAGCGGCTCATTGAGGAGTTTAGTGACACTTCAAAGCGGGGTACCAAGGGAGGCAAAGCACGAAAAACCAAAGAAACGACTCTTCAGACTTTAGATTCACTCCTAACCGGAGCAACACGTCGGAGGTAAGCATAATAGCGATACTGTTAACAACCCTCGCTTACTTTAAGAGTATGCAGCATCTTGCTTCTAGACGAGTTAGATCATGTTGCTTCATCTACTTCATCTCTCACGACTTTATTTACACTCGTCCACACTCACCATAGGATTCTGCGGGCCATCGGCATCGCTAACACGCATACTCTTTCTACGACTTCCGCCGCAACCTCTATGTCGGCAATGACCCTTACCGGCGTACATACCCTTCACTTTGCGCCTTATACTCCTCACCAATTACTCGAAATTGTTCAGGCACGGCTCTCTACACTCAGGGATATTGAATCAAACGAAGAATGTGACGAGGAACTCACCAAGTTCCTGCCTTCGCCTACCTTGACTCTTCTCACAAAGAAGGTCGCTTCTCTAACGGGCGATGTCAGGGCCCTCCTTGAGGTCCTCCGCGGTGCTATCAATATCGCGATTAATGCTGTGGTCCCTAAGAAAGACTCCTCAAACCCCCTGGATGTACCAGCGCCCTCCGTTCTTCCTATTCATGTTCTGGAAGCCTTAAAGGCTTACTCTCCATCGTCCTCCACTTCGCGCCCTGTTGGTAGGCCTGCGGCTTCTATTACTCGCAAGACTAACCACAGTGAAGTAGTTGCGAAGATTGAAGAACTCGGTTTACAACCACGCTTGGCACTTATGTCGATTGTTCTGGCTCGTAAGCGGCTAGACAGTCAATTACCACTATCAGGATCCTTGGCGCTAGCATCGGCATCATCCTCTCGGGCTTTGAAGCGCACAAGCTCCTCCAATATTTTATCTTCCACTTCTACTGGAATTGACATTGGTGTACTTTATACGTACTACAAGACTGTCCTATCTCGTTCGGAAGGCGGCGTATTTACTCCCGTATCGCGCAGTGAATTCGGTGATCTGCTGGGCATGCTAGAGACAGTTGGCCTAGTCCAAATGTCTATGTCATCTTCCTCTCCCGCCTCACCTAGCAAATCGAAGCGCAGCTTATCTAGGACAGCATCCTTTGGCGCCGGTGCTTCCAAGGGCAGTCAGGAGATTCAGCTAGTTGCTGGGGTCCGTATCGAAGAAGTTTGTAAGGGCTTGGGAATCAATGATTCTCCCTCCAATGATACGTCCGACGTGATGGCAGAAGAGGTCAGGGCTATCTGGGAAAAGGAAAGAGTACGCATTTCACGGGAATTCAAGGCACGCTCCAGTAATAGTATATCCACTGGATTGGACGCTTTTGAAGAGGCTCTCGCGGATTAGCTCCTTGTTTGTAGGAAGATTGTTTCAATTCGCCGAATGCCATGCCATCATGGTAATGAACCGTGTTTCGTTATGATTGTTGTTTTGTCCAACATACCATTGTCTCTGTTATCCGTCCACCACATGCCTCGTTCTATAGTCTCTCCGTGTCGTCAACACATGCTATCCTCCTGCTTTTCGTCAATATCTCAGTAGTCAGTTCTGTAATAGCAAATCGATATGTACATCTATAACGGAATTCCTGATGCAATAATGTTGTCTCCCAAAGTCTCGACAAACATTGCGTCCTACTACCGGTCGAAATCATCGGACATCGCCTTCATTTCTGCGTCAAATAATGGGCTCCCTATGTGTGCTAGGACGTCCCCACAATGACATTTATGTTTCGATAAGAAGGCGTGAATGCGTTCAAGAAATTAAATACTCCTTTCTTCGGTGGGACTGCCAGGAGACGAGAACGCCGAAAGAAAGATACAGCGTACAATTGAAAGCAGGCTGTACGAATCGTTGGAATCGGATTTCGCTGCGCTTATGGAGGGTGGAGTCGGTCCAATAATCACTCTTTCATTTTGTGTTATTCGAATGCCAGATGCCTGCGGATTATGACGGTCATGATTAAGCAATACATTCAAAGGTACAGACACCAATTTTCTCACCTGCAGAAAATCACACAGCGTTGCGTTTTAGATACCAAACTCACGCTGTACCTCCTGGAAAGCATTCTGTGGAGAACAACTCATTAATACGATGTTATGAAATTTTACTAATAAATCTCGATACTGAATGGACCATCTTAGTGTATGTGAGAGAGCTATACGCTTGGTACTTACCACTAACAGTAAAAATACTGGGGTGCAACAGTCCTTCATTCGACTCTTCAGGAACCTAGGAAGAGATTGAGTCTTCACTATCGAGAAAATTTGTTTCAAAAAAATCATGCCGGCTTGGTGGCAACAGCGATAGTGCGGGAATGAATTATGGGAGCTTTCGTCATGGCGTGGAACGAGAGTCTCTAGACTTATAGAAGGGGAATTACTACTTTTCAAGTTGTCTGGTATATGTTCCCCGCTGTCCATCATAGACTCTGGAATAGTCGCGTGTTTTCCCCCTTTCTTCAGAATACGCTCTAAGATCGGCTGCTGTGTGCGAAAGTGCTGGCGTATCACAGTGAGCATTGGTCACCGTTTTCTATAGTTGATTGAGCGGAAGCTGGAAGGTAATAGTTACGAATAGCTCACTATTGCGGGCACCTCAACTGCCACAGCGGAAAATTAGGTCAAGGTCACGGTTTCAGCGTCTTCTCACTCACTGAGGGAATCCTTATAGGTGAGGTTACCGCCACCATGGGCTTTTGAAACCATATGATGGAAACCAATCAGAGTTGTAACCTAAACGTTAGAACTGGAACCCAAGACTGTAGCATATTATTTTACCTGAAATGACTTTAAAGCATCCTCCAACTGAGCCGTGTAGTTGACTATCTGTTTGTCTAGTTCACGCTTTCTGATTACGCGAGAGTGCCATTTTGAGCGCCGCTTGTTGCTTCATGAACTCAAGGATCCCGTAGAGAGTACTATAAAAACTCAGAGAATTAGAAATCAACCTATTAAAGAGTCCCCTACATACCTCTCAAGCTTGCCGAAACTCTAAAGTAGGCGGTGCCAACGATCTCGAATTACAATGTTCATGTCCAGGAGGAATCGGCCACAGCGCCGAGCAAGTCTGAGACACTCAGACCGGTTTGTATGTATGCCCTTAATAATTGTTAGCTTGAAATAACGAGGAAATTAGTTCAGTAAAGGACATACCTCGATAGTATCAAATATCACCAGGAGCAGAGAAGTGGCCGCAGCTGCTGGTGCGATTTGTAGCCTGTCAGTGAGGTGACGGGCGGCTACAGCACTAGCAGCATGCAGAGTAGAGACTGCAGCAGATTCTGATGTGTGTGGATGTCTTTTCATATGTTCGTAAGTTTTCGTTGTGGCCGTCGGTGTGAAACGCGCATAGTCTACTTTCCATAGCAGGAAGTATTCTGACAGCGGAGTTTTAGTATGATTTAGATTCACTGGCAAGTCGACAGTGTAATGCCAGAATACGTACCGTAAGTCACATGTACTCTACAGTACTCAAGTAACTACTGTCTAAATCTGTGATATAAAATTACCCGCGGCGCTATCTCAATACGGAGCTCGATACCGTGGAACAAAAGCTTTCACTCACTAGCGCTACTAATATTTCGCTTGCTTTCGCCCTTGTTTCGTCCACCACTGTCCGGCATCCAAACGGACAAGGAGGTCAAACAGATTGGCTGTAACTCCAACTTCCCGATGATTATGACCCGAGAGAATTTGCAGCCGCATATCTTCAAAACTGATTTTGGATGACATAGTGCCTTTATCCACAAGACTTCTTAGAACCTTTACCTATTATACCATGTTTAGCCGTTAGTTTGTACTTTATTGCGCGGAGAAAGCTCACAAGCGTTATCATTTTCTTTCTGTAGCTGGAACACAAATTTTCAAGTGGACCAGCCGCTTGGTATTCCTGGATATCACCTTGTTTCAAGTCGCTCATTAGGATCCCAAAATCCAATATGACGTCTAAGACACTACGTAGTAGATCTCCCACAGGCTTTTGTGCAGAACGCATCAGACAGGCGCTGAGTACGTCGTCCATGAGCTTCGAATGTCCCTCGGCCAGGGAGAAGACATCTGAGAAGGGAGGTGACTCTTGACTAGCACTGGAGCTATGCGTAGCGCCGAGCTTAGACAGGAACGTATCGAAGTTGCTGCCTATCGCCACGTCATAGACGTATGAGGATAGCGTGGAAACAAACGAGCTAGCCATGAAGCGAAAGAACTCGAACAGTTTCTGCGAAGGTGTGATTGTTTGGAAGAGAGGGTCTGAGCCAGGTGAAGACATGCGGAATAAGGCTTTTATGACATTCTCCACTGTAGAAACCGATCAGCAATAGTATAAGCCAATAGATGTACAATACTCACCACGCAAGAGTCTGATATTAAATACGAATAATCGATGATACTTCGACAATGTGTTCGGTGTAATCAACACGCTGAGAGCAGGAGGTGGCTGGTAACTCATATATAAGAAGTCGAGAGCCCTGGGTTCCTCGTTAATATAAAGTCTTGGTTCTATTCTTGAGGACTTACTCGATACCTTGAGGAGCAAGTGAGTTAACACATATGGACGTTCAAGAGACCAGAACTTACTCCGCGGATTCAACCATTTTGCGTGGCCCGAACCTGTGGGTAGGTCACGCACGGCAAACCCTAGTCTCCACTCCGCTTCATCATATATAAGGCTCTCATCGCCGTGATCATCAGAAGCAGGGCGACGTTCTCCCAGCTGGCGACTTGGATATTCGTGGTCGAGAGCATCAAAGACTACTGTTCGCAGGATAAAGCTTAGGTCTGCACCTGCAGGCGGCCAGCCGCTTCCTGCCAGAAGTCCAGGGGCTAATCCGATTATCCAAGAGGATTGAGTAATTGTTTTTTGGTTTAAGGACACGCGGGGTGGAACCATTCCTATATCAAAGTCTCCCACATTATTCGAGAAAAGTGAGCCTTCGAGGAGACTTTTGAGGAAGGGTGATGCAAGCAGCAAAAACGAGCGAAGCAGGATGAGGTGGGAGGAAAATCGAAGGTATGCACATGAAGGCGAGAGGAAAGCGTCTAGAAGAGCTGTTGATAATGCTTCGGCGTGGTCGGCCAACGGCGCAAGTACAAGGTCGGTCAGATTATAAAGAGATGGTGTTAATGACGGTAGAGTATTGGGGAAGGAATCCAGGAACTCGTTGAATCGCGGAATGTGAGAAGGAGGCTTGTCGTTCCCGGCTTCGAAAATGACAGAGCCTGGCTCAAGGTCAAAACGCTTGAACTCGAGGAAATCTGAGGGATAATGAACGTCCGGAATAGTGGGCGCCACAGCTTGCTTTGTTGGCAAGTCTTCAAAACATGGATCTGGCTCGCTGTACATGCCTTCGGACCGCAACCAAGCCTTTGCGATATTGGCTTCTGACCAAAACCAGCGTATAGGTATTCGATGAGACCCAGAGCTGTCGAGCAACGGATGGTCGGGACGAGCGATACGTAGGAGCTTCAAGGACCTGCGAGCATTCGAAAGTGCACGAGCCAATGATTCTTGATAGAAGCATGGAAAGTCTTCATTTCCCTCGTCATCCGAGTCTGGTAGCTCATTGACTTCATCCTCATCAGAATCTTCAAATGGGGCGGAATGGCCGCTCTGCAAAACATCTACCGAGGTGTGGACTCCGATTCTGCTATAACCAACCCGATGGCAAACTGCGTCGAAGTAGTCTGCAGAAACTGAACTCAAGATGAAAGCCGTTGTGGCAGTAATTTCTCGGGCGGAGCTGCAGTTGAACTGCGTGTCGAGTGTTTCGAAAACGCGGGATAAGATATCGGTAACCGACTGCGACAAAAAATTGTCGTTGGAAAGAGGATCATCCATGCCCTGATGACCTGTGGTTTGAGTTATTGCTCGAAACCAAAAAATGGAAAGCACACTTACGCAGTTGCACAAACTAGCCATGGATTCCAGCTGCTCCTCAACATCTGCGCATGCCGCCCATAGAGAGGTAAGTGTGTGCGATCCTTTAGTTTGGCTATTCTGCAACGCAGAACGTGTGATGTCTACTACAACACACTTGACGTGATCTAGAACAGACGATACAGCGTGTGCAAATGCATGCACGGCGGGTTCTACGCGGCTAGAGCTGATGTAATATTTAGTATACCGACGACAAGAGGTGATAATCACGAACTTCTGCCAGACACCTGTTACAAGTATCTCCAAGCGACGGACCAAGGTACCGATCTTGACAAATCTTCGAGCGAAGCTGAACTCGCAATGAGGATACGATATCGAGGCTTTATAATAAAAATACCTTTCACCGGTGATAGAATTCATTCCAGATATGATGAGTTTACTGTCTGTTTCTCCGAAAGCGTTGTGTAGACGAAACGTTTGGGTTTCTGCTTCCCAGATATAGAGGGTGGAAGGAATTCCTTTGAGCATGCTTTGAACACAGCTCAACAGCTCATCTGGAGTCACAAAATCGTCACCGCTGTCGCTATCGTTGATGCTGATGTATTAATGTCAATATGAACGATATATTAGCGATGCAAGGTCACCACAACTCACGTATGTCGTGCGGCTGATACGATGTGCGAAGGTTGTTGAGTAAGAAAGCACGATGGCGTCGCTTGTAACGGAAATGGTGCTCTTAGTGTATCCCAAGAAGTAATTGCGTCCTGATTGTGGGATCCCTGAATACACTCATGACAACCTGCTGAAAAGTGCGCACCAGATGTGGGTCTCCGAGTGAGACAGCCTGCTCCCACACATCCTCCTCACTCGACACAGCTTCTGATGTACCGTAAAAGTCAACGGAATCTTGGTTTTCTTGAGGATATGGCGCGTCCTGGGACGCGAGCGGTGGTGTATTATATGCTTTCGTCTTCCCCACGCGGCCTAGTCTCAGTGTTTCAATTATGGGATTCTGAGGTTTTTCTTCTAAGCGAGGGACACTGAACGGCGACCATACAAGCGGTAAGCGAGGCAAAGTCTCAAACTCTTGCCCTGAGATATCGAAAGAAAGGAGGATATCGTCCATTTTGTCGTATGAACACTAGAAATTGAGGATGGAGAGCCAAAGAGACAGGCGATTCAAGATTGGCGTCGAACGCCCACGACACGGTCATGTGATCAGTTATAAGTCACGTACTGTGTCACGCGAATGTTGATCTCTTGTGACCGCGTTATAGTAGGATGTCACGCCACGCGTGTTTCTACCTGCAACCTCCATCGTGCCCGTCACCCTCCTCGCCGGCGTCGTTGCTCTCGCTGTCGGCTTTGATTCGTCGCAGAACTTACACCTGTTGGTTTCTTGTATATTTTTGCAGAATAACGGGTCCCCTAAAGCCACAGACGGGTGGGATCATGTCAACACTGTCGCGCAACCCATTAGCCAGTCGTTCTGTTTCTAACCATGTCCCCGCTTCTTCCTCGGCTTGGAAAGACAATACAGGAAGATTTTCTTCAGCTAAGCGTACGAGGTCTCCAGAACCTAATGACACCCTCAGCGCGAAACGTAGCAAGGCCTTCGTGGATGGCCCTCGCTCTACTATAGTTGCCCGTGATGAAGCCCGGAAAAGAGAAGTCAAAGAGCCGAAGGAGACCAAAGACGAGCGAGAGCGCAAGCGACTTGAGCGCGAAGAAGACTTTCGAGTTAAATACTCTCGTGCTTTCCCTAGCTGGGTCTTCTACTTTGATCTCGACGCCCTCGAGTCCGATACACCGTCAATACGGAAGGAGCTGGAAAAGCTGGTGCTTCATATGGGCGCAGTAAGCACTTTTTTCTTTCCTGTTTTGATGTATCTCACTATCATCTGCAGCGCGTCGAAGACTTCTTCTCCAAGGATGTTACGCATCTAATCGTTACTCGCCTTGACGAAGATCCGGTAAATAAGGAAAACCATAAGTCTCGGACCAAAGAAGACAGTGCATCTGTGCTAAAAAGTCCGGTCAAGCTAAGACAGTGCGTTACGACCTATAGAGCGTAAAAATCCACTAATTATACGTGCGCAGAACTACTGTTGATACGCCAGGACCAGAACTTGTCAAGAAGGCTAATTCTTTCGGCATGAAGATCTGGCCTGTTGATAAACTCAAAAGTGTCATTGATCGCTGCGCACCATCTACACTCGTGGCCTCTACCTCTACCTCTCTGATCGCGCGTAGTGGTCAACCTACTCGAGAACGATCGTTGACCCGTTTACTAGAAAGCGAGCGACTGCATGGTACTTCAGAACGCGACCCTACACAGAAGCGGCACGACTTTATTTATTTCCCCAAGAACAGCTATTTTGTTTTGGTGGAGGATATTCGACAAGAACTCCAAACAATTGTCGCGTTGGAGTACCCGATCATGAAGTCTCGCGATGGGAAGGAAAAAGGCTCCTGGCCGGTGCTATATTGCGATCATCGGACAAGAAACCCATTCTTTCCTTACGACGAGAAGGAAGAGCGCAGAATAGAAAAGGCGGAGCGAGCAGAGCACGAGCGAGAACAAGAACTCGCACGACGCAAGGCCAAACTCCGCGAGCAGGAGCGACGAAGAAGAGCACAGCAGGAGGCCTTGAAGAAGGGCGATCTTCGGCGCACTGTGTCTATGCAGAATATTCGCCGGCGAGCCTCTCAGGGCGAGGAGTTCGCAGAGGATTATATCGATTTAGAGATCGAGGGAGACCCGGATTCAGTTGCAGCATCGGGTTACCTCGCCTCTGGAAATTATGTAGCAGCATCCGGCAATAGCGTGGGTATCACGTCTACTACCGGCACGACGTCTACTGCTGGGCTATCGCTGCGTTCGCTTCATCTGCCTCGTAACATAGCGGGCAAATTAAACAAGGAAATTGTTACGTCTCGTCGACTGTCGCAAATAACACCCACGGTTGGCAAAGAAAACGCTATGGGCCCTCCACTCACTATCCCAGACCGTCCTCAACGCATGTTGCGGAAAAGTCGTAGTACGAATACTATGCGACTGCCGAAGCGCGACGAAGGGTCCAAGCCGGGTTATTGCGAAAGCTGTAGGGTGAAATTCGAAGACTTCCATCAGGTGACTGTCAGCCGTTCATGTTCATGCTATATTGTATTCATTACAGTCATTCATAGCATATCGTCTCGAAGAGACACAAGAAGTTTGCAGAAAATGACGCCAACTTCGCAAACCTTGATCACGTGCTATCCCGGGTAAGACGGCGAACCTTGGAGGAAGTCCGTGCTGAGAGGAGTGACTGCGGTTTATCCCCCGAGGATGACGCAGAGGGCGAAGACATCGATGAAGACTCTACGATGGTTCCTTTCCATGTTGCCGACGCTATCAGTCGGGAGGAGTGGATGAAAGCGTGACGAATCATCATACATTGGTTTGCTTTGGATATTTTCTCGTGGTGCTACATCTCGCACGCTACGACTTTAATTTGTTTGCCTTTTCTCTTCCGCCTCTGCCTGCATCGCTTGCATACCATCGCATTCGTCTATTTTTGCTTGTTTTGTATCCCCCTTGCTCACTTCAAGTCCGTCACCCGATGCAGCATTTCTGATTCAGTTTACTTAGGACCCAAACATGATAGGTGTACGTTGTCGCAGAAACACTTGGCAGAATGATATGACAGTAACATTCAACAGTACGGTGTTAAATTGTGTTTTACATCTATTGTCGGAGGGCACCACGTCTATCAGTTCCTGTGTATTAAACACGGTGTCATCGAAACCTGAGGGCGAAGGCCCCATGGTCAATCGTACCTCATTTAATGAGGTTGAGTCTTATTAGGAGTGTCGCAAAAGGCCGTCATGCTGTCCGACTTTTAGGTTGTTGGCAATGCACTCTTTCCCACCCGAATCGTGTCCACAGGCCTAGACAGTTGATGATATTCTAGTCATGGGGAATATAGGCGATGCATGCGAGAGAACACCCAAATATGATTACCAAGGAGTACGGTATCGTACGAAAGCGACCTTAGTGTGTGCCTTTGAGCACCAGTTGAATGGTAGGTTTCGGCTTTATGGGTGTCGAACTGAAACACCAGATTGAGCTAATAACCATGCTCAGATAGCAGTGGTAAGCATCCTCTGAGGTCTCTATATGATAACTGCTATAAACTGATGAAAATAGTGGTCATTGCAGGTCGTCAAAGGTCGTTACAAGTCGTCATAAAGAATGTTAAAGAGCGAATAGCGTGTGCAAGATCCAGTTCAGTCGGATTCAGCCACTCAGTTGGTTGATGCGGACAGTCAAGAGCACGGCATTCCCATCGACCTCGATGTCTGCGGCAGTAACCAGTGTCAAATGTGAGTGTTTTGGCGGTAGTACGTATTCGTGAGCTTACCATGATTGACACCATTTGACCCAACGGGCATCACACCTATTAGTGTCTCGGCGGTGGTCGTGTATGAGATGCCATTATGGTGTGTTACTCCTGTGGCAGCCTTTACAAGTGCGTCACTGGTTGAACGAGCTCAGTGTATTGGACGACGAGTGAAGAAACTCTGAGCTATGCTCACCGTCCAATGTTATACCCGTCAGGCTCAATATCGTGATTTTCCGTGACCGGTTCTTCCGTTGATACGCTGAAACCCGGAATTAGATTAGGATGCGCGAGGAGTCATGAAATACGAGCGAAACACACGCGAGGAAGAGAGCACCGCTGTTTGCTTGGGTACCGTTTTGGCGATACACTCTAATGAAGAAGGTTCATCGACGTTTGATTCGTGCTGAGGATAGTCAAACTGACCTGAAGTGATTTCCGCCGATGAGACTCTCCAGGCATGTACCAAGATCCGGGCTGCCATAGTCCTGACGAAGCTCAATGGTCTGGTTCACCCATCCGTTACCGTCACCGAGGTTGGCTGATTGAGGATTGCCAAGATGGAGACCAAAACATTCTTCCGAACTGAGAGCAAAGATTAAGCAGTCATTGAAGCGCAACATGACTTTGTCCTTACAAGCCGATGGACTGGGCATAGTTGAGGAATCCCTTGTCTGTCAATACCTGGGGTGCGCTGAGGCCCGAGATGACTACCTGGCGACACAGCCCCATGGTTGAGCACTTGTTTCACACGCTTTAAGACCAGACACTCACGTTTAATGGTTCGCCAAAGCCGTCACCAGCATTGTTCAACCAAGATCCTCCAAGTACGGACGGGTTGTAGTACCCAACGATCCCTTGGGAGACTCCACGAAACCCGACAAGGCCTAGAAGCGCGAGGAATGCCGAGGACATCGAGGAGAACATCTCGCTGCACTGCTAGTTCCTGTGTTCCAGCGGAGGTTGATCAGCTAGGCCTGTCGAAAAGCTGGGGGGGAATATACATCAGTATCGACAGACTATAAGTAGGTATATGTAGAGGTTACTTACGCTCCTGACAGCGACGCTTTTGTGCGTGTCTTGCGAAAGCAGAGTGTTATTAATACCCCCCGGACGTCGCTTCCATGCGAGGGAACGTTCGTGGCAGGTCCCATGATTCGACTCTCGGGGAGTGCCATGGGGACATAGAACTTGAAGACTGGGACATCAGAACGTCGAACTCGGGGAGATGTTCTTGGACACAGAACTTTGGGAGGTAGCTTCTGTCATAGTAGCAACAGGGAGCGGCTGTGTCACGATATATACTACTACCCGCGAATGGTTTACCTGCAGTCTTCCAATGATTCCCGAAGAACTTTGAGCAAACGTGCTCAGACGGAGTCAGTTACTAGAACAGCAGAGATGGCCCAACTGGTGGCGAACCCGTGTGCCCAACACCCGTGGTATTCAGAATCAACAAGTTGGATTCCAATGGCAAGTCTCACGGTACTCCGGCTCGACTCAGACGGCGTTACCATGCGTGTAGTAGTAATTTGAACAACAAACGCAGACTCTCCCTCCAACCTTCAAGTACTTGCCCGGAACACGCGTAGTAGCCTCACTTGGGTTTCGCTGGCTTTGTCTTCACCAGTGGCCGTGCACCAGCGAGAGTAAATGTCGTTATCGAATAGCAGGCAGCGCGATCGATTGCTTCGGGGTCGGAGGTGCTCCCAGCCTGCGACGACGTACTGGCACTCTCCTGCTGTGGCTCGACTTTCTGGGCTTGGCTGACCCTAGAGTACAACAAGTTAAAAGTAAGAACAGAAGGCTGGGAGCTGAATCGAAACTCGCCCGCTAGAAACTGCCTTTTTCTGCTTCGGTTTGGAATTGTCTGGCATGCGTGCACTGTGACGGAGGTGGGGTCAAGCTGGTTGCACTAGCGTCATGCTAATTGTAAAAACATTGCGTCTTATATATGGACTGTGCTTGCATTTGTGGGCATCAGCACGGGAGGTCTAACCGTGCAATGCAGTGTGGCATCATGAGTCAGTGAGCTTGAATTCAGAAGATAGCAGCATCTCGACAAATATCCTGTACATACTGCCAAAAACAGTTTTGTGGGCTTACTTAAAGGGCCATTACTTCAACCTAAGGAACAATAGTGAATCCATTCCAAGTCCAGATTCAGAAGCATCTCAGAGTCAGTCCAAGCCTGAGCGCACACCGTAGTGGAGAAAGCTCACGAATTTGAGGGAGTCTGCCCTATAGAAAGTAACTTGGTGAGCCAGACCAATACTGGCGTAGACGTGGCATATCCAACAATAAGTCAAGTCTGTGACATACCAAGGTAGTAGGACCATGCAAACTTGACGCTTGAGGACACACTGATCATAAAGTTTAGACATACGCATGGTCTAAAATACTTGTCCGACTCTACACCAGCGGCAGAAATCACCATCAACGATCTACATCATGGGACGGAGCGTCAGCCTAAACTGGAAGATGCAGGCTGGTATGCGGTATCCTGGTTGTCTTGCGGCCTTGGTACTGGTTTGACTTTGACAAGGGCCTTTCCACCGGCAAGCAAAGTTACAGGTTTGGCGGGAACGGCACGTTTCGAGGGAGTGAAAACACCCGTCTCAGCCTGGATGGGTTTGAAAGGATCTTCCCACCTTAAAATACAATTAAATGGTAAATGCGTTTGTGGGTACACGGTACACGGCAAGTGACGACTTACTTTTCCACATACAAAATACGTCCTTCAGGGATCATAATACCCCCTTGCGCCTGTTGTTTATCCTCTTCATGAATGCGTGATTCAGATGCATCACTGCACGGTTGTCTACCGTTGTAATCATAATACTAGCGTTAGTAGAGTTATTGCATGAAGGTAGCTGAGTCAAGGTTAGATCTAGCACACACTCAGAAGTTTGCTCAGATGAGTCTTGACATCTATCGCGGCTTGCGTTTTCTTCGATCGACTGTGGGGTACAGGACATGGGTAGGTTCAAGGAATATGGGTTTGGGTGGGGGGCCCGGGGTTGTATTCAGTAAGGTGGTTGGAGGGAGTGCCACTTAATTATATACTAGTCGCTACTAGTACGCGCGCGAACTTCAAATCAGCTTCAAGTGCCAATGCGCACGGCCAGTGACAAAGTTTGAGCTAGGCTGAAAATATCACTGCACGGCATGGCCTCCAGTGAGGAATTCATCATGCAGATGGCCGCTCAATTGAACCCAAGAGCGAACGCGGGATCCAATTAGTAGTTAGCAGTGCCAGTGTCTATCACAGTACTATCAGGCTATGCAATTGATCACAGCCGCAATGGGTACAGCATGGGGCTAATCAGCTCATTGGCTTCACTAAGGGCTTTGGCTTGACCAGTAGCTTTTCGATGGCAGCGTGCGACTACCGCGTTCAAGGGAGCATCGAGAGCTGAATTAGAGCTATCTATACTATGAGCGATATTCAGTGTTATCCTGCAGTGAAATACTACGATGAAAGTACCTACTCGGAGCACCACTGAGCCTTGAGTCATACTAGGCTGAATTAGTAAGCGATATAGGTAAGGTAGCAGATTTACTATAGAAAGAATTATTGTAATTACCTTTGAGAAGAACGTAGGTCCACTACAGAGTTCAGCGCTGCGCTGGTGGATCAACTGAACCCGGTCGACACTGACTTTACGATCTTCTTCAAGTGGCCTTGGGAGTGGCTTAACCTTGACCAGAGTCTTTGTGCCGGCGAGCACAGTCACAGGTTTGGCCCTCTTCAAACGTTGCGCTGAAAATTAAAACAACAGGTTTCTCCTCATCAATGCATAGTTCAGATGGCGGGAGTATACATGGTTTTCTACCACTGTGGGGTCAGAGGTATTCCATGAAGGTATTCATATCTACATACTCAGCTTGGACAGACTCCTGCAGCTTATCGCAGCACGCACATTATGTGGAACAGGGACAGTCGGACATGCGTACGTCTAGAATATTGACGAGGAAGATTTGTGGCCAGTAGGCTGTGAGGGGCTGTTTGAGTAGTTGCTACCAGAGCGCGTACAGCAGCTTGATCACGGCCAGTGACACATCAGAGCTCAGACATTATTGAATATATCAACCTGATGCATAGAAGTCAACATAAATGGATCATCAATCGAAAGAACTAGCGAGTTCGCACCTTCTGCGTAGCGACCTTCTGCGAGGAGTCGGATCGCGAGCGAGAGATAGAACTATATTCAAAGTAAATCAGTAACTATCGCGCTCGATGTCGCTCTAAAAAAGATATCATAAACCGGCACGGCTACTAGAGAAACGATACATCCTTGGGATTCTGTGAGCGTTGACTTCACGGGCATATGACCAGAAGCCAGGGATCCTGTAATATGCTTCAGTCAATCCTCCATCAGGCCTCAGGTTCTATCAGGTCGGGTGGTAAAGAAGAACATGCCGAAATTACGAATCCTTGTAAACAAGAGCCTGTAGAGCGTCCAGTGGGCAGAAGCTGATCAAGTACACTAAGCCGCTCACTGCTTGGGCCCTCAGGACTTCGGACTCAATTGAACCCAAGAGCGAATGTGAGATATCCGAACCAGTGACTTTGATTCTGAAAAGCTTCGGTTTGACGACGGATGTGTTGCCAGCGAGTGTGGCATTGAACAGATACGTGTTAAAGGAAGCACCGAGATCACCGAAACATAGCTAGATAAACTTTATGAGCGATGTCCTGTGCTCTGGTGGAATAAAAAAAAAGACCGAGTACTCGGAGCACTCTTCATAGCTGTACTAGTAAAGGATATGGGTAAGGTTAGAAAATACTACAGAAAGCTGTGCTCACCTCCGAGAAGAATGTGCTGCAAATATCTTGCAAGTTCAGAATCGGACACTGCCATCATTCCAGGCAGATTTGAAATGTTCTCCGAGTCTGGTAGTTTCGTATTATTATGGGGTGAAGACAGAAATAGTCTAAAATAAAGTTTAACACTGCGCTGGTAGAGTATCAGGATCAGAAGTCGCTTGGTTGACACTGTTTTCCCGGTCTTCCTGCGGCTTCGGGAGTGGTTTAACCTTGACTAGAGTCTTTGTGCCAGCGAGAGCTGTCACAGGTTTGGCAAAAACAGCACGTTTCAAGGATTTACGTGACCACTGGATTTTAGACCTTGCAGTACGTCTTCTGAAAGCACATTTAATGGTAAATATGTGAACGGCAGCTGATACATACCAATGGCTCACCTGGATTGAGTAGGGCAGGCAGGAAAAATCGTATCGGACTCTTCCTGAGTCGGAGTATGAACCACAGATTTATCCTTCTCATGGTTCCATGTATCGGATGATGATGGGAGGATACATAGCTCTCTGTCGCTATATATATAACGTTAGAGTTGGTGGATGAAGGTGGCCCAGAATCTACGTACTCAGTTTGCCTAGACTCCTGGCACCTATCGCAGCTCGCGCATTCTTTCAACTGCGTGGAACAAAGACAGTCAGACATGTGTACGTCAAATATCGATGAAGGGAGTTGGTATCTAGCAAGATGTGAGGCCATTGAGGCTACTACTACTTGTATAATTGCTAACAGCGCGCGAACTTCCTCAGCTTGATCGCTAACACAGCTCATCATGGCAACCTGATGTTTAAAAATCAGTACTTAGGAATCGTCATCAGTCTAAGAAACCAACTTCGCACCTGCGTAGCGACCTTTTGCGAGTTAGGGCACCGTCGAGGGTGGGTTTGGTGGATGGCACTGTAATCAAAGTCAATCAGTAACTATTGCGCCCCGGGGATGTCGCTCTGAGAAAGATATCACACAGCACCGTAGCTGACAGGGAACTGACATGTACTTGGAACCCTATTAGCGTGAAATCCGTCGGAAGATAGCCAGAAAGCAGGTAGCCTGTAATGCATTAATGTGCGGCCGTTCATCCCCTATTAGGTCAAGTGATAAAAAGAATATACTGAAATGACGAATCCTTGTGAGCGGGAGTCTGCAGAGCATCCAATGAGTAGATGCTAGTCAAACCCATTCGGAGGCCGCCCACTACTTGGACCCACGGGATTTTGAACTCGACTAAACCCCAACAGCCAATGCGGGATGCTATATATAATGACTATTATGCCATGCAACAGATCATGGGACAGCGAGCGAATTAGTTCGCCTGTGTCCCTACAAGCTTAATGGAAGGCTTCGGTTTCACGATAGATGTGTTTCCAGCCATGGTGGCAGCGTGTATCGCACCCAATGGCCAATCCGAAGCGCCGGAGTTGTAATCATAACCTCTATTCATTTACCAAGGCAGCATTCAGTGTCATCGTGGAACAGAACACGGCAGACTACTCACCCTATCGGAGAATACCCTCCATAGGCTGGACTGAAGATCGATACGAGTAAGGTATCAAATTGACTATGGAAAGATTTGTTGTACTCACCTCGGAGAAGAATATCCAGGGGAATATTTCGCGAGATCGGCATCAGACATGGCCACGACCGCAGGCTGAGCTGGAATGTCCTCTTGCAGTTTCATGTTATTCTGGGAGTGTAGCCGACGATGTTCCGAAGATGCAGCAGGTGAGTGAGCTGAAATTACCTCAACGCTGGTATTCTCTGGCCTACTGGTGATATTAGCATAGACAATTAAAAGCAAGTGAACAAGCTTACTCTGCGTGTTGACGTTCAATTGAAGCTCTCGCTCTGAATGGGAGCAACCACCTCCTAAGCCGGGAAAAAAAGTTTGGCATATTGTGCAGGGTGCTGGGGAAGTTTGTAGGGGTTTTGTGACCCCGGAATCATGCAAGCCTTTTTTAAAGTAATACAGTGCACGCACCAGCTAGATGTGCGTCTAAGGTCCCATCTCCATTCAGCCACCACAAAGCCAGGGACCAGCACTGCCCTTGACTAGACACTAAAAGTAGGTCCGAGACAGTTGAAAGGCACCGCTTCAAAACGAGCTAGCAATTCTAGACGATATAGATCCCTTTCTAGCGAATGTGTGGAATGAGATGTGCTGTGATACGTAGTAGTTGGAATAACGCGGACGGTCAAATGGGGCCAACGTACTGTTAACGCGATGCTGGCTTGGATTTTCTTGCAGTGGCTACCTCCTGCGACCGTTAGTGCAGAACAGGTGGAACGGTTGTCCGTAGCCACGACAGCGTCAATCTGTCTTACACCTGGTATCTGACCTGTTGACTGCAGTTGCTCACTGCTGAGCAGATTAAGACTAAGTAGACCTGGTGACCAAGTAGACCTGGGTGATATTAGAGTGGCCAGACTACTTGACAAATCAAGACGCAAAGGGTCAGTCAAAGAAGGATTGAACATGGGAAGAGCCGTGACGACGCTCTACGCTTTGTCACTCTCC
>MU274915.1:56323-91294 GCA_022160335.1 Irpex rosettiformis | reverse complement strand
GATTTCTTGAATGGCTTGGGACCCACCGCCGAGGAGAAAGCGGACGATGCTGAAGGTGCTGGTTGAGCTATCGGTATCCCGTAGTGTGCGGCCGCTCATCCCCTATCAGGTTAAGTGATAAAAAATACCAAAATAACGAACCCTTGTAAGCGGGAGTCTGCAGAGCATCCAATGAGCAGATGCTGATCAAACCCATGAGGCCGCCCACTGCTTGGACTTCGAACTCATTTCAACCCTAACAGACGATGAGGGATGCTATATATAATGACTATTATGCTGTGCAGCGAATCATCAGTACAGCAAGCAAGTTAGCTCGCCTGTGTCCCTACAAGCTTGATGGAAGGCTTCGGCTTCACGATAGATGTGTTTCCAGCGATGGTGGTAGCGGATGTCGCATGGAGTGACGGTTCCGATGCGTCGAGATTGTAACTGTTTATAAGAGCAGCATTCAGTGTCATCATGCGACGAAACACAGCAGACTACTTACCTAGTTCTCGCTGGTCTGGGAACACTAGGCTGTATACTGATGATCGGTATAGGTAAGATAGTAAATTTACTATGGAAAGTTGTGTTCACCGGTGTCGACGTGGCACTTTTAAACGTATTGGAAGTTCGGCATCAGACATGGCCACGACCACAGGCTGAGATGTGACGTCCTCCGGCAGTTTCATATGATCTTTCTTCGGGTGCGACTGAGGTTCTGCAGATGTGACAGGTGGGTGAGTTGAGGATACCTCCGCGTTGGTATTCTCTGGCATACTGGTGATATTAGTTTAGACAATCAAAAGGGAGAAAACGCGCTTACTCTACACGTCGACGTTCAAGCGAAGCCTCTAAAGTACCTCTTCTCGCTCTGAATGAGAACATCCACCTCCAAATCCAGGCGAAAAAGTTTAGCATATTGTGCAGGGTACTGGGGAAGTTTGTAGGGGTTCTGTAACACCGGGATCATGCAGGCCTTTTCTAAATAGCACGGTGCACGCACCAGCTGGATGTGCGTTCGAGGTTCCATCTCTATTCAGTCGCTGCAAAGCCAGGAACCAGCATGGCCCTTGACTAGACACTGAAAGTGGCTCTGAGACAGGAAAGGAGCTGACTATCCTTGACGCTATAGATTCCTTTCCTAGTGAACGTGTGTATAAGGCGTGCTGTGGCATGTAGTAGTAAGAATAACGTGAACGGTTAAGTGAAACTAACGTACTGTTGGCGCGATGCTGGCTTGGAATTTCTTGGACAGTGGTTGCCTCTTGCGGTCGTTAGTGCAGGGCAGGTGGGACGGCTTTCCGTAGCCATAACAGCGTCTGTCTGTCTTACACCTAGTATCTGGCCCGTTGACTGCGGCTGCTCACTGCTGAGCGGATCAGACTAAGCAGACCTGGTGACCAAGGGTGATATTAGAATGGCCAGACTACTTGACAAATCAAGACGCAAAGGGTCAGTCAAAGAAAGATTGAACATGGGAAGAGCCACGATGCTCTACGTTTCGTCATTCTCCACTTCTACAAAATGTACTTAGGTCCCTTCCAAAGGATACCTCTGTCAGCTACGAAGACGTATTACGTGGTAAGACTAGCATACCAGAAGCAACCCATCTCATTGTATGGCCTGTAATAGGAAGAAGGGGTATTGGGCATGAATGAGCATCCGAGGCGGTAGCGAGATTCACTTGTCTGGTGGCATACGTTCAGACTATTTTGTTGCCTAGCTCTGATTTCACCGTGTTCGCTGATTTAGCATTGCTCCCGGATCCTCGTGACGAGCCACCCGCAGCGGAAGCTGGTGAACGCGGACTAGTATTTTATCGAAGTATTAGTGAGGGATGACTCGAAGGAAGGACATACGTACGGTTCCCGTGTCGGCTTTGGTTTTGATTTCTTGAATGGCTTGGGACCCGCAGCCGAGGAGAAAGCGGACGATGCTGTAGGTACTGGTCGAGCCATCGGCGGCTTTGTAAGTGGTGGTGTAGATAGCTCTTCTCGAGTCGGTGGACTATTTGTATGCATCCTATACTGTCGCTTTGATAGTAAGGCTGTGTGATCCCGGATATAAAATTTGTCGGTAAACTGCGGGACATTACGAAGCTTAAGATGACGCATGGTGTAAATGAGGGTTTCATAGTACTCTACACCGTGTAGGGTAATATTAGAACTTTCTAGTGCAGACCGGAGTTCAAGCCCCAACATTTATGAAGACAGCAATCGCGAGGCAATGCATGAAGTAGACACGAATGATGGATTGAATATGTGGACGAACTAGTATATTCTATGAGTTCTCAACCTCCACCACCACGCCCGTTGAATCAAGGTTGACGCCAACCGGTACAAGATGTCCAGAATGTTGCTCCAGTTTTCTAAATACCGCGCCGTAACAGATTAGCATCACTCGCACTTGTTATGGTGAAATAAATCACGCACTGGGGGAACCTCAACCGATACACGGGCGGCTTCTTCGCATCTGCTAAGACCAGTTGATGAATCTGTCCCTCCGCAACTACCGCCAAATTCTTCAGCTTCAACTCTTTCCACAACGACGAGTCGATTTGGTATAGAGAGATCCACCGGGTGAGGTAGGCGTCGTCGTTTGGTGCTGGTGCGAATTTGTAGAAGAGGGCGACCGCTAGCCCGCCTAGGGCCCAGTTACGCCAGGTCTTGTTAGCGAAGCCTAGAAAAAATAGCAAGCATGGAATATTGCTGAGGACACATAGAAGTCGATAAGAATGAGACACACTTACTTTCTTGAGGATAAACAGTGTTATCCTCGTGGTGGTGGTGATCATGATCATGGTGGTCGTCGTGAGCCGCGGTAGAGGCTGACCTCCTGAGAGCGAGTGTGGAGACGGCGAGTATCCTGGGTGTGCGCAGCGCAGCCCTTGCGAGAGACATTGTCGGCGACGTTGATAACGTTGGTGAACAACGCGAGCCCGAGACGCTCCTGTAGTACGGGCTGCTTATGTAAGCCGAATGATGGGCGCTCCATATCTGCCGACTGTGACGCATCAATTGGATGCCGGCTTGATTTCGTCGAAATACTCGCTTGCTTGTCCTCATCACCCTCTGCACTCTTTCACCGACACCCCGACTCGTCTGCTCACTATTCTCGACGTCGTACCGCACACTAAATCCGCTCTGTAGCTAAGTGAAACGTATAACTCATGGTCCGCAACCTCATATTTCGGATACCAATCCTCCGTGCTCTCGTGCCACGAGTATCTAAACCTCTTCTCCCCTTGTCACGACGCACGGTGTCAGACCCAGCCATCTCGCTCACAAGACAAGGCGGCCGCTCGAGCAACCAACGTCTATTTCATCACATTCCAGCCCGCCTAACGTCCTCCCGCTCACCGTCACCTTCCTCATCATCGCACTCCAGTCTTCCACCCAATGCATCCTTTTCACAAAAGCTAAAATACCTTATCACTTCGTACGGGTGGTATGCGCTCGGAGTGTACCTGATCGTTGGTGTGGTAGACTTCGGCGTCGCATTTGCGGGCATCAATGTCCTCGGCGCCGACTACGTTGGGCAAGTTGCAGCCGCCGCCAAACAATACGTCGTTTCCTGGCTCCCCTCACGACCTCTTGAACCCGGTCGGGAAAATATGGATAGTGCAGCGCAGGTTGTCCATGAAGCAGGATCGGAGGGGTTGTGGGCCATGGTTGCTCTGGCGTACACAGTGCACAAAACACTGTTTCTCCCAGTGAGAGTAGGCGTGACGGCGGCTATAACGCCGAGGTTGGTTGGTTGGTTGAGGGCTAGAGGGTGGGCGGGAAGTGCGGGGACAAAAAGGGCGGCACATGAGATGAGAGAGAAGTACAGGAACAGAGGAAACAGTCGGGATTAAAGTTATCATGAGGGGCTCTTCATGGTCATACTACACGAGTAACTTAATGGTATGCACAAACTTGTTTGCAACGAAGGGATAATGATATTAATACATGTTCATCGAGGCTAGCCTTACATTAATCGTACACGCTGGTTTCATGTATTGCTGGTCGGTAAAAGCATTTGAGAATTCAGAATCAAGCAGGAGATTCGGATGCTGCGAGGACAGTCATGCGGTCAGCGGACGGTGTACATGAGGAGGGCATGCGGAACTATCAAGACATACACAGGATGCCCTCGCGGATGAGCTCCTCGCGCTTGGGACGTTGGAGGAGGGCTTGGTCGAGCTTGTCCTGATATGCTTGATGAACATCCTAAAGGCTCAGTGGGCAGTATTCTATGACATACCTCAAGCTGAGATCTCTGCAATTTGTCTCTGGCGGCCTGCAACGAGGGTGCGACCTTGTCATCTAAAGTACCCCTCATCGATCAGTGCTTCGAAGATGGTTGTGACAAGAGTGTTGGGTACCCTTCAGGATGTTACGCTCGATGAGCTCATGCTTGTCGGGCCTCTGATTGAGTCTCTTCTCAAGACTCTCCGCAGCCTGGGGGTCAATAGACTGCTTGCGAACGGGGGTCGGACGCGCAGCAGCGTCTGGATTGGTAGCGGTAGTTGCGTCGACTGTTGTAGCTACCGGGATTGAGCGTACAGTGTCAGAATGCAATGCATGGACGATGAGAGCGACAACCTACACATCGTAAGGGGGGTAGTGGTGGTTGGTCGTGAAGAAGAAGAAGAGAAAACAAGGCAGCAACCAGCTGCGCTGCCTGGATATCAGCACCCGTGACCACATACCGAATATGTCTCTCCAAAGGCCAGCCCAGCCACCGACAGCGACCACGCCCTCGCCACACCTCATCCAAGCCTTTTACTGCAGGGACAGCACTCTGACTTCTGGCGTACAGAGCCTTGATATACCAGCTGCGGCTCATCACGCCATAATTCACAACTACAACGAAACATAGGTCATCTTCAGATACGAAACATATCTGGTATCCAACCACTGCCATAGACCACTATATCTACCACACTTATAAAGTCTACACATTCACCGATATCACACCTGAAGCCAAAACTCGTCGTCGACACCCTTCGTGTCTCTCCTCTCGCGCGCCCTGCGCTTCTTCATCTCGACATCTCTAGCGTTCCGCTCGTGCCTATACTCAGCGATCTCCGACCACGCTTCCTTGATACTTTCCCGCACGCGTTGTACTTCTTTCACCATGTCGTTATCCATGCGTTCGAGGAGATCCAGGAGAGAGATTATTTGGCGAGGAGGGATGCCTGTGACAGCTACCGAGGGAACAGAGGGAAGAGGCTTCTCGAAGCGGTGATTCTGTTTGAGGGTTGAGGTCGTCAAAATCGCAGCACTAGCGTTAGTTGCACATTGTTTGAAGCAGGGTGAAGAAGCTGAGGAAAAGGAAAGGACAGGTAAAGGTTTCAATGTGCCTTGAGCGACCAGAGTGGAGAAAAAGTCTTCCGAGAGTCCTGGGCCGCCAACAAGAGGAGACATTGGCATAGTCAGAGGGAGAAATGGAGTAGGATAAGATGCCGAAGCCATTTGTTGACCAGAAGAGATGTCGCCAGGTGAGGGTTATGAAAGCTTAGTCTGTAGTTGGTTTCACTAAGAAGAAGGCCAGCTTCAACTTGGAACGAGTGTAGGCTGAAAGTGGTACGAGTCAAGCCGCTAGGACGTCGTCGCGGTCGTCGTGGTCGTCGTGGTCGTGATAGTCGTTGGGACCAAGATGGAGAGTTAGCGGCAAAGGGTCGGTTTCTCTCTGTCGGCAAACGCCGAGGACAACTTTTACAGACTTTGCTTGGATCGATGGGTCTCCCTCAACCACTCTCACCTCCTCCCCGTTTCATGCATCCCCACAACCCGCATACTTTGCAGTACAAGTTCGCTCTGCGATAGCGTCCTAAAACTCTGATTTTTGGCTCGCGTTATACGCATGGAAAACACCGAGCAGTCTTCAGGACCGTTTGAAGGGCCCGAAAAGCTCCTCGAAGTCTGGTTTGCTCAGTCTCCTGCAGATTTACCGGACGCAAATGACCCAGACGATGACGGCAAGATAGGCCTCAGAAAGGTCCCCAGGTCCGTGTGGGAGGAGATGCTCGACATTGTCAAGTGCAAGATTCTTTCTGTTGTCGAGGGCACCGAGATGGATGCCTATCTCCTCAGGTGAGTCTATCTAGCAGCCAGAGCCACACAAGGAAAAAAAAAATCTCGGCACCGTGTCGGATGTCGCCAAGGGCAGATCCCCATTCCAGACCGCTCGCGGTCAACCTCGGGGGGTCACAACTGCTGTCGGGCCAACCTATTCTTGCGAGAAGAGAACTGTGCATCAGTCCCAAATCTCGCCGTCCATCTTCTAATGCCATGAGGGCGCTCCCTCACTCATCTATGGGGAACGGGCTACATGTGCTAATTGTTCCTTCCTTCTTCGCCTCATAGTGAATCATCTTTTTTTGTGTCTCCACACCGCCTCATCCTCAAAACGTGCGGGACTACTCTCAACCTCCTTGGTCTTCCTCGAATTCTCGAAATCGCGCATAACTACGCCTCTCTACCTTCCGTCTATCGCTGCTTCTATTCCCGCAAGGCTTTCATGTTCCCCGAACGTCAGATGGGTCCTCATAGGGACTGGAGGGCCGAGGTCGAGTATCTAGACCAAATTTTCCCCAACGGTGCCGCGTACACTATAGGGAAGGTCAACGGCGATCATTGGCTTCTCTACATCACCACGCCCGGCGAGAGCTCATCCGCCTCATCCACTGCAACCAGCTCTCCTGCCACTCCAGCCATGCCCTTGACGGATATCGACGAAAATGCGGAAGTGGTCGAACCAGCGGAGTACTCGAGGCAGGACTATACAATCGAGATTCTCATGACGCAGCTCTCGACCGCTGCTCGAGAGCAATTCCATCACGCATCTTCGCTCGAACTTGTCGAATCTAACCCTGGAAAACATGGGTTGGACTTGTCGACTTCCATCGGAATCGCAGACCTTTTCCCTTCCCAGGCTACAAGCCTCGATGCGTACTCCTTCTACCCTTGTGGCTATTCGTCTAATGCGTTGCTTAAATGGACCGAAGATTCGGGCAAAGATCCTGCACGTAGCGGAGAGGGTTACTACACCATTCACGTCACCCCAGAAGAAGGCTACTCATATGCCAGCTTCGAATGTAACGTTCCACTGCCCACTCATCCGTCCCCGCAGCGTAGCAAGATCCCCGATTTGAAAACTCTGATTCGGCGGGTGGTCAATATTTTCCAGCCTGGACGCCTAACGCTGACTTTGTTCGTCTCGAGCGAAGGTAACGCTAATGCCGAAGAAGAGGAGGGCGAGAGTGCGGTAGAGGCGGCCCAGAGAGCCTTCCGAGCGGCCCTGACTGTACCAAAGGTCGTCAACGGTATCAATGGCACCAATGGAGTTAATGGTCATGGGATCGCCAATGCCTTCTCGGGACTGTATAAGCGTACAGACAAGATCAATTATGAATTCGGAGGATATGACCTGGCATTTGCGTCCTTCGAGCTTCGACAATGACGTCGGACATTCCTAGACCCTTCCTATCGCCCCCTCCTGTTCAACAGCACACTCACATACCATACAGTACTAACCCTCGCCATCGGAAATTCGGAATCGAAAACAAACTTGCCTTCGGATTGTCGGGCATGTGCACAAAGGTTTGGGCTCATTCACCAAAAACGTACCGACGGGTGCGACATGATAACGTGATACGATCTGCCAAAATATCTACTGTCTCTCAATCTATCTCCCTTTGCTGTTCTATCTCCTGTTCGGCGTACAACGAACGAAGCACACAATATAACTACCGATCTATTACACCTTCACCGGCTCCGTTGCTGCCGCGTGATTGGCTCACAGGAGAACTGATTCAGGTGGCATGACGGGTTCTGACGACAGAATGCCTGGCTGTGTACATATGGTATGGGCCCCTTGGGAGACACATGGATATCATGAGAGGTGATTAGGCTGTCCGTCGAACACTGCCTTACCGGTCGGCAGCGAGAGTATGCCTGCATGTATGGTTACCCACGTACACGTATCGCTGGGCAAGTATGTTTTGGATCAGCGGCCTGAATGTTACCGTCCTCCTTCTCCACCATCGAAGTTGGTCTCAATTGCCGTAAGGTCCTACTGATTTTGAAGAGTGGCCATGTCGGCTCTTACCGGTCTCGTGTAAAGGGAAAGCATTCGTTGTGCGAGGCGTCGGTCAACCATCTAGAACCAAGTTCAAGCCCCTTCCTTGCGTCTTTGGCAGAGGTAAGATGAAAGCCTCCTAGTCGGTCCACTTATTCCTGTATCGCAGGAGACAATCTCATCAGCGAACTACACTACTATCCGCAATTGGCAGGTCTCCCATCAAAGTTTGAAAAGATCCGAAGTAAACTGAGTTGGAACAAAGAACACCCCTCCGCGGTCGCCAGAGAAACTCTATCCGAACAAACCCTTGGACATTCAAACATTACAATTTGCGAAGTCAGGATGTCGTATGGCGCGTTGACTATTCTGTGGGTCTTCCTCTGCCTATTATTTGTAATCGCGACCCTCACGCCCCTCAGACAATCCCTCTCACTGTCGCTCTAGTACGTCCCATCCGGTGCCAGTGAACATGCGGTCAACGTCTCCAGCGGTGGCATTTTCCCCTATCACATTCCGCAATTAAGTTCGTCGAATGGAGCATCCTAGGTTTACCAGGCACCGAAGAGCCCCTTCTATATACATATTTGGGAAACCGGGCCTCAGGCGGCGATGTTGGTAGCCTTTGCCGAAGTCGTTCTTCGAACACCTCCTTGCATACGAGTTATGTCAATGGCCTTGTAGGCTCTCCTCACATCGGCGCTCGGGCTGCTATCGGGCTGCCGCTTTATTGCGCAAGGTCGGATACAGGGACCTACAAATATGTGAGGCTTCATCGGCCCCGTTTCTACAAACTGACTATTTCGTCCTCTCTCCCGTAGTAGTATGCATCAAATCGTTCAGCTACCGCAAGCAACCGCATCCGACACACGACTAGCGTATGAAGAAGTCAAAGACTTTGGCGTAACTGACATGGGCCACGGCGAACCACACCAGTGGGCATACCGAATTCTAAAGGAGCCTGCGTTGACAGAGGAGCTGGCTCGTTCATCGCTTTCAACCACCCGCGGTAACACCGACATAGTTACCTTTCAGCCCTGCAAGTCTTACGACGCACGGAGCCAAGACCGTCACGAAGTCCAGTCATGGATGAACGCCGGTGGCACCTGGACGTTCACTGCGATCTTTGATGGTAAGCTTAAAGCTGTTAAGCTCTGTTGTTGCACTCGCTTGACTTGTGTTTTCGCCCATTGATCAGGTCATATGAATCACGAGACGGTGGATTATGTAGTCCGCAAACTTCCAGAGTCAGTACGGCTATCGCTCGAGTCACTCTACAAGTTGCGGAGTCCTATCTCGCCCCAGACTGTGTCGGAACTGTTGTCAAAGGCTATTACCTCTGCCGATCAGGCTGTCATGTCAGACTTTATGTCCCTCTTCCCCGGTGGTGAAAGAGCCCTCGCCGGCGCAAGCCAATCCCTGATAAAGCGGATGGTCAACGACATTGACGGAGGAGGTAGGCGATATACAGCGGTAGCTCGTGTACTCGGGGGTACTACGGCGCTACTTACCCTTGTCCACGAAAATACCGATAGTCTATGGGTGGCCAATCTGGGAGACTCCTGCGCTGGTAAGTTAAACCCCCAACTCTATGCCTATCAATCGCACTCACCACCGACTCGGTGTCATTGCAACATGGCGTATCATCGGATAAAATGTTTTTTTTTAAGTGCTTGGCTCCAGAAACGGAAATTCATGGCAATCTACGGTCATCAACGCTTTGCACAACGGAGGCAACGATACCGAGTTACAACGCATCCGTTCCGAACATAACGGAGAACCAGAGTGTGTCGTTGACCGTCGCGTGCTGGGATGGCTGGCGCCCACACGAGGTGCGCTTTCTCCTGCGAGCTTCTTTCCACAGGGCCTCGTACATATGTCTTGTCCCGGTCCGACTCTAATCTTTTGTACTTCTCCCCCTTCTCCCAATAGCTATCGGCGACGCGTGGTTAAAGCTTCCCGGAATTTATACAGCCAAGGTTTTTTCAAAGATCGAAGCACCATGGATGCACGCACATGCTCTCGAAAAATACGTACCTCGCATCATCACACCTCCCTATGTCTCCGTCAAACCGGATGTGTACTACCCTAATATTCGTCACTACCGACGGCGGAAGGGTGTCACGGATCTTTTCTTGATCACTTGCTCAGATGGTCTTATTGACCTCACAGCCGATGGACCCCACTGTCCCATCGAATGTCTCGCACGTCGATGGGTGCAAGTGGTCGGTCGAGAGATCGACAAAGAACAAACGACACGAGGAGGTCCGCGGGCGAACCTCGCTCTCAAGCTTCTCCGAGATGCCATAGGCGGAGATGACTTACACTTGGCATCGCGGACGTTGACAGTAGAGATGGAGGACAAGTGGACGGACGACACGACAATCATCGTACAGCGATTCACATAAACATGCATAATGAGCTCCGCTACTTCATATATACTACTAGCACATTGTGGGATGGAAAGGAAACGGATGTACAGAACTACATATATAATAATTGCTTGCGTCAAGAGTCAAGGCAAATATCGAACGTAGCACCAAGCCTGTTTGATAGGGTACATGTGATCGGTATGAGTGTGAAGCAATGGACGGAGAGCCGTCAATGTGTATACGAACATCGACTAACCCAAGATATGAGATGTTGTTTCTACAAGATAAAACGAAGCAAAAAAGAAAACTAGATTTGTGGTGTGCAAAGTACTGATCACCATTTTGTGTCATCATCGTTTCGTAGCACGAGTCGTGCCAGACCCTGATGACTCATCGTCCCCATTGGCGGCGGCGGCGGCAGCAGCAGCAGCAGCGGCTCGCGATGCCTGTCCCTTTGCTCGCATCTTGCACATGGGACAGAGACGGAGGAACATCTCGACCATGGGCCACGTGATAGTCGCCTATACAGTTGTTAGCGGTATGACATGCGGAGATCAAACAATGATAACATACAATTCCCATTCGGCGCGCTTCGAACAACATGGTCGACGACGTTCCATGATTCCGGTGCGTGTACACCAAGACGTCATAGATCTGGTTATGCACCGGCACTCTCTCAAACACAGCGGCGGCCTCAAGTGCACTTGATGGGTTCTCCTGAGCCTTATCCGCGATGGCGCCAGCCTCACCATCAGTACGAACGATGTAATTGGCGCGTAGCTTCTCCTCGTCAGCGGGATTCATGTTGAAGAACGCGTCACGAGGGAGAAGAATGAGGTGATTCTTCCTTGAACCGGCGCGCGCGTGGTGACATGTGGCCCATACACGAAGTCGGGTCGGTAGTTCCGCAACGAGGCCTTCGGAGACTGCGCGCGCCAGGTCTGCATATACTTCAGGAGGAAACGTGGCTGTTTCTCGTAGTTCTGGCGAGAGTCCATTAACGAATCGGTTGAGTGCCTCGTCGAACGCATGTCGCGTAGGCATCTCGATTGCATTAACGGAGTTTAGTGCTTTCAGTACTGAGTCGGGTAAGGGAGAGAATGCAGTGTGAGTCCAGGGGTCGATGTGCGGTGTTGTGACGATCATGCCCTGCACCATAGGTCGATATAAGGACAGACTGTCTCACATTTCGCATGGCAGAGAACGTACCCAAGTAAAATTCCCATCATTGCTGGCTTGCTGGTATGCATAGTCATTGGTGTGAGTATCAGGATTCTCCTCCCCTTCGTACAACGCAGGAGAATGAGGCGGAATATACTGGCGGATCTGTGGTTCCGTTCGAATTTCGCTCTCGAACACATGATTTCTGCCTGTGCCATGGCCTGTATTCTCGCCGTGCGGCCCAGAACCAGAGGGCATGTCTGATACAAGGAATGCGGCCGTCTTTGCAGCATAGGGGGCTACGGGTCGGTCGCGGGTGGTGATATGGTCAGACGGAACCTTGTGCCGTTTCTTTGGAGTATAGTTGCAGTCTGTCTCGTTTTCCTCGGCACAGTGGTTGCAAACAGGCAGGTTCCTGTCGCACTTTATGGTTTGAAAATGAGCCCAAGAGTAATTGTAGAACTGAGACGCGGTACACACCTTGAGGTTCTTTATACGGCAACGGTCGCATCTTGGGATTCCTCTGTGGGCGGGGGTTGGAAGTGGGGTGTATTTGCATTCTCTACCGTTTGCCCAAGCGCAGTGATTACACGTGGGAAGAACCCTGTCGCACTGACTGCCGTTGGTCCTCCACCAGTAAAGAGAAGGGTGAATAGACATACCTTGAGGTTATTCATCCTACAATGATCACAGCGAGGCTTACCCCTCCGCCCCTTCCATTGTGACTGGCGTGCCATGTACATCTTGGGGTTTGGGATCCTGATTGTGAGTTGGCTGTCGTCCACAGACTCTGGGGCCGACTCTGAGCCATCTGGAGAGCCGACTGCACTAGGAAATTCCTCTGGTGGTTCCATTTATGGAGCGAGCGTGGGGTGTGGTAAGAAACGAGACGGTGAAATTTATAGGGGAAGTCTTGCGATGGGTTTATTCCTGACAAGGGGCTTGTACGGTCGCGGGCAGAGACTTGGCCAGGGTCACAACAGCTGCTACAAAAGACAGACAGCACCGGTGTGAGCAACGAAGAGGCGTAGTTTAGGGAGGATAGAGGGAGGGAGGCGGGGGGACGGGAGAGAGGCGGGCGGGTGGCCTCGTGTGGTTTGTACTCGTAAGAAACCAAATCCGGCCAACGGTGAACGAACCTAGTACGATGGAAGCGTGACGTGACGATCATGTCACAGTCTGCAAATGCGGCAATCAGAGTCGAGATTTCCGAGATGCTTTGTGGTTGAAAGCAGACGTTTGTGAGCGTGAACAGACTCTGTGCAGCATTAAATTGGCTTTGTCGTGAATTGTTTCGAGGGAGGAGGAGACGAGAGATGTGGAAAGTCACGGACATGGGACGGATGATGCCGACAAGTTTCCTAGTTACCCCTTTTGTGCTGTTCATCAGTTTGCATCACCTGCCAATAAACAAAAATCGTATTCAAGTCGCAATTACTTGCAAGTTGCTTTCAACTCAAACTGCACGTGTGTGTTCTGTTTACTTATCTTACTTACTTGCAATGTAACAACGTTTGTGACTTGCATTGTAGACATCCTTTCAAGCGAACAGAGTGTGTTGTAAGTAAGACCACCCCGCTCAAGTTGTTTACTCCCAGCTAACAAGCATCCCACAGGTTCCAGCTGCTCGTGCATCACGTATACGCATGACCATGCCATGGCCAGCTTTCCATGCATATCATGTCCCATGTGCTTTCCCTGCACACGTTTACCCTTTCGCGGCTGCGAAGCCGAGTCTTCGACAGGAAGCATTCTTCGACTCCCACAGACAGTACTCCCAGCCACTATAAAGCCACCTGCCTAGTTGTGCTTCATCCACCGAGCCCCCAGCTCTCACATTCATCTCCACCAGGATGTTCAACCTGCTCTCTGTTCTCCTCATCGCCACTTCCGCTGTCGTCGCCTTCCCCGCCACCAGGGATGTCGCAGCCCTGGCTTTCGTCGACCCAACCACCCACGGAGGTTCCTGGCTCGATAACGCGGGTTCAGGTGGAGGCGAACCTCTCAACGTACGTATCATCACACCCCATCCTTCTCGGCATGAGCTCACTACTATTTCTCAGGTGGTCATCTCCGGCTTGAGCTCGCCCAGTGTCCTGACCGACGACGGGATTATCAATTTCGCACAGGCCGTCGGGTTGTATGACTCTGTGTCCCTGTGAACTTTACTAGCTTGTGGACTCACGTTACCCTACAGCTCTACGGAGTGCTTGGGAATCCATCTCGGTGATCCCCAGTCTGCCAATCTTGGCGATGGCAATGGAGCAGTCAACCAAACCGTCGAAATCCGCCAAGACTTTGGCAATACCGGTATTGGTACTTGTGAAGAGAGTCTTGTGGGTGGTAATCATTTCAGGTAACGGCTTCTTCATCCAACCGTTTTAGTCTCAATCCATGACGTTTTCGTCCTCAGAGTGTTCCGTCAAAATGGCCCTCTCGCCGACACGGGGGCACTGTTCCTTGCGTGAGTAACGCTCTACTTATCTACCCGTTGACTCCGCTATTCACGATCCACCTCTAGCGTATCTCAGGAAGAGAATGTGTTTGAGGGCCATACTATTGCGCCAAATGGATACAATCTCGGGAGGTGAGTTCCAAAGACCTGAAAACATCTGGGACTAGTTACAAAACAATGGGCGCTATCATAGGGACGCTCTTGTAGATGCTGCCACAGGTACAACCAGCCATGGTGGCGTTACGTACTCGACTACTTCGCAGACTTTGACTGGTGTCATGCCTGCAGGCTCAAACGGCGTAAACCATGGTAAAGTCTTTTTGCACGTTAACTAGCTACTTTGGCTTATGAGTTCATTCAGGTATTGCTGTCGATGGAAATGCTATCCTTTTGACTGTCATTATCCAATAGATTATGGTGCTTGCTGTCTTCTCTCTTCAAGTATGGTTTAAGTCGAAATACCAGCTGTATTTCTTTGGGCGTAAAATTTGTCAATGAACCCTCGTATTCTTGTCCCGATTTTGAGAAAGTCTACCTCGTCGAGAATCGAGATGAAGACAGAGATATTCACTCAGATTCACTCTAGCCGACTACTGTAACACAGCTCCGCAGAACGAGATAAAACAGCACGCGGCACGAATCAGCCGCCGCGGAGCGCTCCAAAACGGGACCGAAGTCTTGCTCATTACCACGGCTTACTCATCCGAGTCCTACCTTTGCATCGTCCTTTCTCCCAAACCACCACTACCTCCCCTTGTATCCATACTCTACTTCTCCCATTGTATCATTATGTCTCTTGCAGGTTTAGACGATATAGGGCACACAGGTCAGGGGCTTTTCACTTGCCTCTCATGCTCGATTGCTTTTCACTCGGCAGATGATCAGAGTGAGTCTCTAGCGATTTTTAAGAAGTTTTGAACGAATATCTGAAGGTTTGAACAGGGGAACATTACCGCTCGGATCATCATAGATACAATATGAAGCGTCGAGTCGCTGGACTCCCGCCTGTTAGTGCGGAGGTCTTTAACCAGAAAGTTTTACAGCGAAGGGCGGAGACGGCCATCATGGCCTCTCCAAAGGGCTCATTTTGCGAGGTATGCGGGTGAGTACTCGTGTGTATCTTATGGGGATAGCTGTGAAGTGTGTATAGGAAAAATTACACGACAGAGAATGCGTACCGATCCCACATCAACTCGAAGAAACATAAAGAAAACGAAGTTAAAACCATAGCGAGGGCAGCACAAAAAGCAGAAGAGGCTGAGGGAAAGCCTCCCTTACTTGTTGTAGATTCCGCCGCTCCTCCTCCAGAAGAGATTCCTTTGGCTGAAGAAGTCACTGAGAAGTTGGCTGGCGTTAGCTTGACCGTTGACGCAGATGCAACCGAGGCAGAGATTAATCAAACGATAGACGAAAAGATTGCTGCCTCTCGACTACGCCTCCAACCCGCCAACTGTCTCTTCTGCCCTGAACAGCCCTCGTCGCTCGAAGATAACCTCACACACATGGCCACCGCCCATTCGTTCTTCATCCCTGACGCTGATTACCTCGTCGACCTCACTGGTCTCATCACGTACCTCGGCGAGAAGATCGCCGTCGGGAATGTGTGCATCTATTGCAACGATAAAGGTCGGAACTTCCGTACGTTGGATGCTGTTAGGAAACATATGTTGGACAAGGCACATTGCAAGATTGCGTACGACTCTGAAGTCAATCGGTTGGAGCTCTCGGACTTTTATGACTTCACGTCGTCGTACCCTGATTCCCGCAAGCCTAGAAAGTGGAAGAAGTCGAAGGCAACCGCGGTAGAGGAGAAGGCCGATGAGGAATGGGAGGACATCGACGAGGGTGATGAAGGGATGGAGGTTGTCGATGAAGTCGTTGAGGAAGAATCGGAAGAAGACAACGACTCGGAGGAGCTCTCAGATAACCAGATTACTTACGACGACTCTCCGTTTGAACTTGTCCTTCCCTCTGGCGCGCGCATAGGACACCGCAGTCTAAAACGCTACTACGCGCAGTCCTTCCGTCCGGTCAACAGCAAAGTGGAAGATCCAGCCTCGGGAGCCGCTGTTGTTCGCAAGTTGTTAGCAGATAAGAACTCTGCTCTTGTCCCTACCAAGGGTGGGTTCGGTGCGTTTGGCAACGGGACAGAAGTTGTGAAGGCACGCAACCGTGGCGAGGCTCGGGAGGCTGGTAGGCACGTCCGCGAATTTAGAGATCAGAGAAGGAGAGAGGATTTCAAGACCCGTGTCGGCTTCATACACAACAGTCAGAAGCACTTCCGGGACCCATTATTACAGGTAAGCTTTCTTCGGTAAGGCTTACCCTTGCTCAATATTCGATGCTGATCCTCATCACCATGTAGTGATGATCGCGCTCGGAAGTATCTGTCTTTCGCTATATCATTTGTGTACCGATGCATACAATGCTTACAAGGAATTACGAAGGAATGTAATATCTAGGTGCTCAAAAACGGAGGGTTCCACGGGAGGTGACCATAAATGAATGACCTGCAGGTCAATCTCGTACATATGAACGTTGAGAAGGGTATAGACAAGTTGCGGGAATGACATGAGCGATAGCATAAACAAGAACAGTTCACGACAAATCCGGTTGGAGTGGAGGAAGAAAGAGAAT
Organism: Irpex rosettiformis; assembly: GCA_022160335.1. Lineage (NCBI taxonomy): Eukaryota > Fungi > Basidiomycota > Agaricomycetes > Polyporales > Irpicaceae > Irpex > Irpex rosettiformis. Next base: position 74,620 of record MU274915.1, on the reverse strand, counting down.
ATGAGCCTAATAAACATACGCTGCAGGAACAACACCTTCCTGCCCAGTCCGTGCGTCTCGTGCATACCACCACCTAATAAGATGTGGTTAGCGTCAGAACACTGTAGTAAACCTTTCAAATATTTGATGACTTACGCCGCATCCCTGTCGTCCAAAATCTCGAGCTCCTGCCCAGCTGTCATAGGCAATTCGCCCTCGCCAGCTCCATCGAAAGAGTATCTTGCATGAGCCGGCCTACTCGTTTCCTCGCCAGCCATGAGACCACCCAGGGCATCCGACGGGGTGTCCGCTCGAGCGAAATTGCTAGCATCGGGCCCGAAAGGATCTGACGAAGAAGTGGCGGCAGGTGCAGTTCCTGCAGCTTCAGCAACCTTCTCGCCATCTTGAGGACCGTAGGGACTGCCGATAATAGTAGTTCTCGTAGCAGCATTAATATGCTCCAGAAGGGAAGATGGACGGTGGGTCATCGAGTCGTCATCGTCATCGCCTGCGGGGTCGTACTTGTCAAGTTTGTCTTCTCGTCGGGCAAATAGCGTCCACAAAATACCGACTAACGCAAGCCAGAAGACGACTCCAGCGGCGATGGCGATAGAGATGAGGATTACGATACCAGTAGCGAGAAAATCTATGTTAAGTCAAGTAAGCATGCATTTCCGGAGCCGCACAGGAAAAGCTTACGTCGCTGAGAGAAAGTGAACACAGAGTTCGAGAAAATCAATGACGCAATGGTTCCAGGGTTCCCTGCAGAGGTGGATGACACAACGTAAGGGATAATTTGCTGGCCATCGAACAATGCAGAGGACGCATTGCCAAAAGAGGAATCGGCAAGGCTTCCAGAGATCCAAAGCATACGGTCAGGCTCAATGATACCATTGACACTGTGTGTGTTCTGCAATGGAACCATCGTCAACTGAGAGACGTCTGTCGCGCTCTCAAAGCTTGAGCCTAGGATGTACGGTCAATCGGGCTCAATAACGCGACAATGATGCGGCTTACCGACAGCATTCCACGATTCACCGTTCCAGAACGACAGGAATGACGATGTACCATCAGTTGATTTGCCAGCAGCAAAGATGCTACTCGAGTTGCCATTGTTAACTTCGACAGCGGTGACAGGGCCAGGAAGTTGTCCAGATCCACCGACAGTCGACCAAGTATTGTTAGAAATAGAATACTCAGCAACGTTGGCCCCAGTACCATCAGCGAGCGCGAGCGATCCAGCTGCGACAATTGTATCTCTCGAACTCTATTCATAATGTCAGTAAGATTAGCAGATTATATTACTAATCGAGACATACCCCTGCATACGATACGCTCGATACTTCGCCTTGTATGCCATTACCCAACGCACTCCATGCCTTGTTTTCCGTATTGAACGAGCAGATAGCTCGGCATGATGTACTTCCCCCCTGGCTGAAAGATCCACCTACGATAATCGCGTTGCTCTCAGGCGTGGGTGCGGTAATGGATCTGACGACAACTCCAGATGCTGATGAGCCTGATGTGCCCGACAAGGGTTGGAAGCCAACCGTATCCCACTCCTCTCGCGCTAGGTTGTAAACCGCAAAACCGTCGAAGTTGGTACCGCTCACAGAAAAGCTCCCACCGATGTATAAACTGTCGTCCTGTACGAAAAGAGACCTCACGGTACCGTTGACCTGGTTACCGGGAAGGGCGGTCACTGCGCCGGCATCGATATCATAGACGGCGATGTTCTGGACTATACCACCATTCGTAGAAGTGTAGGTGAAATTGCCACCAAGTATAGCGTTTTCTCGTTTTGTGCTCGAATTTGTCCAGTAAGCACCAGCAAGGATGGAAGGGGCGTTCGATGGAGCGATAGTAGGAAGAGGAGCGAGGTTTGCAGTAGTGTCCGACTGTCTACGGAAAAAACCACCAACCCACCCACTGAAGATGCTCGACCGCCTATTATTATGGGCACGGTGTCTCTTCACGTTAGCAGTGATATTGCTCATGGAAGAGCTGGTCATATTCGGGGAACCTTGTACTTGCACGGAGAAAGGCGTAATCTTAGGCATACCATTGCTGCTCGATTCGCCATTCTGGATTGTGACGAATCCCGCGGCGCTAAACTTGAAAGAAGCAGAGATGCTCCCGGCAAGAAGCTGAGATTGACCATCGCTCTTGCTAGGAGCAGTCGAGTTGCCAACGAAGGTCATTTTCCCGACCAAAAAACCTCCCGAGCTAATCCATGTGTTGCTCGTTAGATTCCACGCTGCAAGACCGTTGGCCAGAGTTCCATCCCCAGTTTCGGTGAAATTACCGACTACCAACAGAAGGTTGTCCGACGTAAGCTCGAGACCCTCTACCGCCCCATTAACACCACCGTTCAGTGGTGCCCATGCGTCGTTTTGAACATCATACGATGCCACACCGCTAAGCTTGCTATTAGTAGATTTGTCGCTGGTGTCCTTGAAACTACCTCCAGCGAAGAGCGTTCTACCATCTGCACTCAATACAAGCGCACTGACGCTGGAGTCCAGTCCGTTACCGGAAACTTTCGCAAGGTGCTCGTCTTTCCATTGAGCGATATTCAAAGCGCCTTGTGCAGATCCTGACGACAGGGAAAACGAACCGCCGACGAAGATTGTGCCTGAAGGATGTTGCACTGCGGCGGAAATAATGGAAGCGCTAATTGTTTGAAGAGAGGATGAACCGCCTAGCGCATTGAAGAAGGTAATTCCCGCGCTGTCGAGAGAGGTTAAGGAGGTATTGGGCAGTACTCCGGTAGTGGTGACGCTGTCTGTCTGTGATAGGGGCCATTCGAGGAATCCAAACGACGTCTGAGCACTGGTGGAAGTGCTATTGGTGCCATTGCCACTTGGAACGGATGTTATATTTGCGCTGTTTAATACTAACTGCACTCGGTCCGCGACCAGCTCGTATTGACCATTCTGGCCGTTTCCAGCCGGTGGGTTCGAAAGAGCCATGCTGATGGTCATCGAGAAGTCCGGAGTGGTTGGAACAACGGGACCGCTATAGATCTGCTTCACGGTGTCGTCTGTGTTCTGCTGTGAGACCGTCGTCACAACCGGTGACTGTCCATCACCAGGGAAGACAGTTACTGTGACTGAGGTCCTGAGAGCACAGTCTTGAAGATTTGTGCAGCCTGGTATGAGTAGGTTGACGGTGTAGTCCCCAGAGGTCGATACGTACGGCCTCCAAGTGAAGGTAGGAGTTTGGGCGGGAGAAGTGTTGACATTCACGTCGGAGACCAAGACAGCCTGAATCGTTCCAGGAATGTTGGTTTGGACATCTTTCTCGATCCATGTTCCTGTTCGTGCCGTGCTTGAAGCATTCGGCGCAAAACAGCTAACGCCGTTATCAGCGTCCACAGAGCTGGCGAAAGCTCCTGAGGAAAGTAATTGAAGTAGATGCAGGCCTGAGGATGCGCCTTGCCATTGAGAAAGAGTAAGTTGGAAGCCAGTAATATCAAGAGAGGAATCAAATAGGAAATCTTGGTAGGGGATTGCGGGATCGGTCAAGAGTGGGCAGGGATCCGAGCAAGACTGGTTTTGACCTGTGTGTGGGTCTGTGTAGTGTAGTGTACGCACAGCGTTATCGGGAATGGTCGTCACACTGCGAGAGGCTTGACTAAATAGAAGTTGACTAGACTTGACTTAGTAATAACGCACCTGAAGCCCGTTGTTCCACGTCCGTCTATGAAGGTATTTCCAAGCCTGATCCCACTTGCACTTAAAAATTGGAACTTTCGTACGGTAACGACAGCCTTTGCACCGTCCTGCGCAAACCAACTGTTACCAGCCCCATCAGGTCCAATGGGGCACAGCGTATTGTTGATGTTATCAAATCCAGCCAAAGTCGTTGAAGGAGACGGATCTATATGCGCATCCGCCAGCGGAACAGGTACGAGGGAGGATGAGAAAGGTGTTGCACCGGCGGAGAAAGGTACATTCGGGTTATTAGTTCCATTGAGGGCGACAGAACTGTTTCCAAACGAGGCGAGGAAGGATCCAGTGAAGACGAGGCTGTTGTGTGAAGAATTTGGAACTATCGACAAGACCTCCCCTCCTGCACCAGATAGCCCACCAAACGGAGGAGAAGACCACGAAGAAGACTTGGTGTTCCAGATTGCAACTGAGGGTGCAGGAGACGAGAACTTCCCTCCTGACCATACATTGTTGTTTGAATCGTCACAGAACAGCGAGTGAATTACATTGTTAGGTCCGCCTTGTCCGAGTGCCGTAAAGGAGCCCGATGAAGGAGAATAAGACGCGATGTTTGAGGCTGATGTTCCACCAATGGAAGAGAAGTTGCCGGCGACGTAGACAGTACCATCAAGGGTGCATGCTGTAAGGATAGTCCCACCAACGTCGGTAGATCCCAGCCGTGTGAGCTCACCATCTGAAGTGCGGGAAAGGAGGGTAGAGGTGGTAGGGTCAAAAGAGAAAGAGGACGAAGAGTTGGCTGCGACGTCGAGACCAGCGAAAGAACCAGCTAAGCCAACTCTTCCCATGCGATCGAAGTTGACGAGGGGGAGATCCGCGAGAACGGCGGATGAAGAGGCGAGGATGAGAACATAGAGGGCAGAAAGAGAAAAGGGTTTTGAACTACGGATTATACTGCTTGGCGGCATGACGGGACGAGGGCATAAGAGGGTATATTCTTCGCGAGGGTGTAGATCGAGCTCGGGGTGCGCAGCAGAGCAATGTGCTCTTTTGAAGCCGCAGGCTCTGATGGGCACGCGACGGCTGCGAGGAGGAGGAAGAGGAGGAGGAGGAGGAGGAAAGGAGGAAAGAGCAAGGCACAGCGAGGTTAACAACCGCCAAGTTCCAACACCATCTTCTCACGCGCCTATACCAAATAATATGCAACGTGGCGGGCTCGAACTAAAGACTGCGCTTGTCGGCCGCCGTAGTCAACTGGTAGGAGCGTCGGTTCTCGCACAATGGTGACCGTATGAGGGCGCTACTTACTTGGGGTCAAATATCGGCAAAAGTACAACGCTTAGTAAAGAGCCTACAGAAATATTCAAGATAGTGCGTAGGCACTATACATGCAGTAAGTAATTGAAGGTATAGCTAGTACCAAAGATAAATAACACTATCGAGGATAACTCCTACAGTCTCGTGACGACGATAGTAGTATCGTCCATCCAAGGTTCTTCCATCTCCACGGTAATCCAAAACGACGCCTTCTCCAAATCATTACCTCCCATAGCATCCCGCAACACGCTCAAAGCTGGCCTCTCCGATTCTGCAGCAATTTTAACCCAGTGTTCGGCAAGCGGATCCGGAAGCTTGTCATGAACATCCTTCAAGTCACCTAACCCGTCAGATGCCAAGAGTAGAACATTGTCCGCCGGGCTGACTTTGCTAAGGTCAACGTGCACGATATCGGGATCGTTGAGAAGGTACGGTGGGGTGAGGCATCTTGGGAGGAAGCCGTCTGCTTTGCTTATGATATGCGAATCTGCACAAGCAAGTCTGAAGACACGGTCGGCATATATGCTAGGAAGCTTGAAGACGTGGTCGCCAAGTGCTGTTAATGCAGTGAATTTTCAGTGACTCTCATATTTTGAGGCGATGAGTTGAGCTTACCTCGCGTGACAGCGATTCCTCCGAGCACACGTCCGTTGGTAACAACGTCTGGCTGATCAGGATGGTCTCTCTTGAGCCTCTGGACTTCCTCTGGATTCAACCCGTTGTGGAACGCGCTCAGTAATTTTGCCTTCCACTGGGATCCGTGATCGTTCTTAATACCTAGGACTGAGGCATAATTCAGCAACATCGATCAAGCAATGTTAAAGTAGTAGATTGCGACGAACTTGCTATACTGTCTCCTAAGCTCACGACGTACAGTTGACGTGCAGGGTCTAGGAGAGCAACAAGGACCGTGGATCCAGCGATACAGGGTTGTACAGCAGGATGCGGCCGTCCATCCACCATAGAGACAGCACGTATCTCGTCGTCGGTCAATTGAGACAGAACCTCTGGACCGCCAGGGAAAAGCTGAAGAAAATGTTGGGTAATATTATCATCAAAGGACGAGACGGCCTTTCGCAGCACTTCTATGACTCGTGAAGGTTCGAGCACCGCCTTCTCGTCTTCTGGCTCTGAAGATTGGGCGGATAACACGGCCGCCTCGAGAGCAGGGATGAGATTGTTGTTGGCATAGTCTACTGTCTCATGACCGGCGTGGCCTGTAATGGTTGGTAAATAAGGCAATCGTAGTGTTTGCAGGTCAGTCCTCACCGTCGAAGACACTGAAAACCTTCCAAAGTCCCTGGGGCGTGTTCCACTGTGTAATTGTGTGGCGATCCTGGTTCTTGTCAGGAGCAGGAAACGGTTGGATGGTCAACGACTCTGTGGGGCCTTCGGTGTGGACAAGAGCGAGTCGCTCGATGTGATGAGCCAAATCAGACTCGTCAAGAATGGTGTACGGCCAAGGACCGTATCCTGTCCATCCGTTGTCAGACTCTGCTCTCCGTCCCTTGAACATGGCCATGCTTTGTCAATGTAGCGCAGTAGGGACGGAATTAGTCTGAAGCTTGCAATTGAGGCCTAGGGCCTACTATTATATAGCGCTTGCTACATGTATTAGTACTGCGGCTCGTGCACCTGCCACCGTAGTCACCGACGATGATGCATATGCCCTTACCCAGGGTTAGTGGGAACTTGTTGTTGTAGGGCGCGGAGGGTATAGAGCAGCCCTGCAATCCGACAATTAGTATCTTCGTGGTGACCATGAGCGCTGCATGTCTTCACTCTACTGCTTGTGATAAAGCTTGTAAGTAGCGTCAATAACACAGTGGCCCTTATCAGCTATGACACCAGCCCTTTACACAGCATATGTCGTCCGAGATACATCACCTATGGACTCCAAGCAGGTGGAAACAAGCAAGGTAGCCGCCACGCGCAACCTCTCAATACAAATGAGTTAGAAAGGCCCGATGAATCATACGCCACCTTCTGCAAGGTCGACCGTGGCTATGAATTTTCGGGGACCGAGGAAGTTCAGCAGCAAGTATATTACACAGCAATACGATAACCGATAGGTCAGACTCAGCGACAGTCCAATAAAATGTCCAATAATCATGCTTTGACAGTTGACTAGATCAACACTAAACTTCAGTTGTCACACTTGGAAGAAAAAATGATAGGGCACCTACGTCTGTCTTGTTGAGGCCAAATCGCTCAGCCCGCTTCTTGCGCCTTTCTAGCTCTTCGGAATCAACCGTTTCCATCGCAGGAGCGGCACGCTTGCTACCACGACTGCCTGTAATAGACTTCTGCTTAGTAGGTTCGTTGCTTTTGATTCCAAACCGTTTAGCACGCGCTGCCAATGCGTCGGGATCCTGGAAAGCACTAAGCATGATTTTACTCAGTGGCATAGATACAGGTAACTCACATCGTTGGGGAGAACAGCAGGTTTGGCGGAATGTTTGTCCTGCTGCAGTTGCCTGACTGCAAGTTTTGGTTTGGTAGGCTCTACTAGAGGTATACCGAAGCGAGCAGCGCGGGCTCTGCGTTTTGCGAGCTCTAGATCCTCTTCCTCGACGAGTGCGTTGGCATTATTTGTGTGCGTTGTGATTACCTCTGTCTCAAGCTTCTATATATAGATCAGCTTAGACGTTCCCATTTGTATCACCACCACTCACTGATTCTGGAGGCGAAGTCGGAGCGGAAGTCGGAGCTGTTGTGATGGGTGTAGTTTCTGCCTTTTGGGATACCGGAGGGCGAGCGACGGGAGTAGATGAAACTAAGCTGACTATAAGTAATAGCTCTAGAACCAATTTAATGCAACAAACTAGTTTCGATCGAAGGAGCGACCTGAAGGCAATGAGTGAGCTGGGAAGGTACTCAAAGAACCAAGTGTTCTTACAGGTTTGGGTGTTGCTGCTGGCGCAGTGCTTTCTGCAGGTGCTGGGTCAGATGATCCTCCAGCTACAGCAAGTGCCTCAGGGGATGCAAGGATTTTGGCGATTATGTCGGCTTTGTTGGCCTTCCCAGTGAGTGTGACCTGGGCCTTTGAAAGGATCTCTTTGAGTTCAACGACCTTGAGAGCTTTCCTACGTGATGGCCAACATGAGCGAGTAGCCATGAAGAAAGCCATGCTACTCACAGTTTGGCCTCCATACTTGACGCGTTACGTTGCTGTCTGGTGGATGTGTTCGGGGAGATGCACGTTGAAGACAAGGACGAAGACGCAACTTGTGTGGCATTGGAACGCGCCCAGCACAATGAGCGTCTATTTGCACGGGACACAGGCTAGACGCCGGTCAGTGACTTGTCGATAAAGATTATTTCTGCAATTATAAAAGTGACTAGATGAGAGTCGCCGCGTTTCCCTTCAGACTCTCATCTCGTCCCCTCGCAGCAAGGATGGCAAGTACATGGACCGCAGCCAAAGTCAGGGAGGAATTCTTTGCCTACTTCAGGTCAAAGAACCATACGTATGTCCCCTCCTCGTCCACAATCCCGTACGAGGATCCAACTCTGCTCTTCGCCAATGCGGGTATGAATCAAGTGAGTCATAAGAGCACATCCCCGCCGTAGAAACTCACCAGACACTCAACAGTATAAATCTATCTTCCTTGGCACCGTCGATCCTCACTCAGATCTCGCCAAGCTGAAGCGTGCGTTCAACTCCCAGAAGTGCATTCGGGCGGGCGGGAAGCATAATGGTACTCTTGTTGCTGATGATGATATAGCATATTCTAATCTCATTGGCCCCGTAGATCTTGAAGATGTTGGCAAGGATTCGTATCATCACACATTCTTCGAGATGCTTGGCAACTGGTCATTTGGTGATTATTTCAAGGTACGCATGATATAGTGACCTCAGTCAAACACTTGTATTGAATTCATTGTAGAAAGAGGCTGTAGAGTACTCTTGGGAAGTTCTTACCGAAGTCTTCAAGCTTCCGAAGGACCGCCTTTACGTGACTTACTTCGAGGGTGACCCGAAGACTGGCCTTGAGCCCGATCTTGAAGCTCGCCGGTATTGGTTAGATCAAGGAGTGCCCGAGGACCACATTCTTCCGGGAAATGCAAAGGATAACTTCTGGGGTACGTTCCAGCGTATAGAGTGAGGACGTTTAATACTTATATTTCTACAGAAATGGGCGCCACCGGACCCTGCGGTCCATGCAGGTAAATTGGACACATACCCTGTCAGTTTTACTGCAATACTGACCACTTGACAGTGAAATTCATTACGACAGGATAGGCGGTAGGAATGCCGCACATCTCGTTAATCAGGACGATCCTGACGTCCTTGAGATTTGGAATAACGTTTTCATGCAATTCAACCGCGAAGAGGACGGAACCCTTCGGCATCTTCCCTCAAAACACGTTGATACTGGGATGGGTTTCGAACGGCTCGTCTCAGTTGTGCAAGACAAACGATCCAACTATGACACGGATGTGTTTACGCCGATATTTGCGAGAATCCAGGAGTTGACTGGTGTTCGACCGTACGCCGGAAAATTTGGTGATGAAGACGCGGACGGCATTGATACCGCCTACCGTGTGATTGCTGACCATGTCCGGACCTTGACTTTCGCATTGAGCGACGGCGGTGTTCCCAATAATGTCGGTCGGGGGTATGTTTTACGACGTATACTTCGTCGTGGCGCACGTTATGCAAGAAAAAAGCTTGGCGTCCCGATTGGGTCATTTTTCTCCTCATTAGTACCAGTGGTGATTGAGCAAATGGTGAGTCTATTATCGTTGTTTTCCATAATTATTCTGACTATAAGTTCGACAGGGCGATGTTTTCCCGGAACTAACGAAGCGTGTAGGCGAGGTCAAGGAGATTCTGGACGAGGAAGAAGAGTCTTTCTCGCGCACACTAGACCGCGGAGAGAAGCTCTTCGATCAGTATGTGTCGAAGACGCAACAGTCAGGGGAGAAGAAGCTATCTGGCAAGGATGTCTGGCGTCTATACGACACTTACGGATTCCCGGTTGACCTCACGCGTCTCATGGCGGATGAACTTGGTCTTACCGTAGACGAGGCAGAGTTTGAGAAGGCGCAGGCTGACTCCAAAGAGGCAAGCAAGGCGCAGAAGAAATCGCACAAGGAGACCGTCAAGCTAGATGTCCACGATATCGCTGCGCTCGAAAAGAACCCTGACGTACCTAAGACTGATGACTCGGCCAAGTTTGGTATGTGCATGACTTTTATTTCCATTCATCTCAGTTCTCAATGGAACCAGCCCTAGGAACCACACAATCGAAGGTGGTCGCCGTTTATTTCAACAGGTCGTTCTTGCGATCCACTGAAGACTTACCGGAGAACGCACTGTTTGGTTTACTCCTTGATAAGACTAATTTCTACGCGGAGTCTGGAGGCCAAGAGCATGATACTGGCAGTATAGTAATCGACGGTGTGGCTGAGTTTGATGTGTCTGATGTACAGATCTTCAACGGTTATGTTCTTCATATTGGCCAATTGAAGTATGGCTCGCTATCTGTCGGTGATGAAGTCGTATCGTCGTATGACGAGGTCAGCGGGTTTCTACATGCGAGTTTTCCCCTGTGCTGACTAAATTTCAGCTCCGCCGGTGGCCATTACGCAACAACCACACCGCAACCCACATTCTCAACTTCGGTCTCCGTGAAGTGCTTGGTGATCACATCGACCAGAAGGGTTCCCTCGTTGCACCCACTAAATTACGGTTCGACTTCTCCCACAAATCACAAATCTCTCTGAACGAAATAACGAAGATCGAGAGTATGAGCCTGGATTGGATCAAGCGAAACGTCAGGGTGTATAGCAAAGAGCTCGATCTCAAAACTGCGCAAATAATACCTGGTCTTCGTGCAGTATTCGGAGAGTCGTATCCTGATCCTGTGCGAGTCGTTTCGCTTGAGTACGGCGTGGACGAGATTGCGAAGGATATCGAGAATCCAAAGTGGAGGAAGACTAGCGTCGAGTTCTGTGGTGGAACGTGAGTCCCACTGCCTACTGCCAAACTCTGATTTCATTCACTCCATTTGATCCAGGCACGTCAACAAGACAGGCGATATTAAAGACTTTGTGATTACAGAAGAGTCTGGTATTGCTAAGGGGATTCGACGTATTGTAGCTGTGACCGGCCACGAAGCAGCTGAAGTCAGGCGCGTCGCGGATGACCTTAAGATACGGTTAGACCACCTCGACGCCATTGATGGTAAGGAGAAGGACGCTGGCCTTAAAGCGTATCAAGTGGTGCGTACCTACTCGGATCGTTTTTAAACCTGGCTTCATATTTTCTTCATGGCAGGAACTGAACCAAGCGGATATATCGTTGATAAACAAGACTCAGCTTCTTGAGCGTCTAAACGCTATTCGCAAGGCCTTTGACAAACGAAGGAAGGACAAGGAAAATTCTACGAACAAAGCTGTAACTGGATAGTGTAATCTCGCCTCAGTGTAGTATACTCACCACAGATTACAGGCCACTGACGGCATCGTCAATTATTTCAAGGAGAACCCGAATGCTCAGGCATTCTTTGCCAATATTATCGATGCCGCAGGCAATGCTAAGGTTTGATCGATGATAATAACTCTCTACTGTTGTTCTTACATGTAGCATTTAAGATCCTACAGAGTGTGGCTCTCCAGGGTCGCAAACTTGGGAAGTCGGTCTATGTTTTTAGCGTTGATCAAGAGCAAGGCAAGGTCGCTCATGTCAACTTCGTTGCCGAGGACGCCAAGGCGAAGGGTCTCGATGGACGTGAATGGGCGAATTCTATCAGCGAGATTTTGGGGGGGAAGGTGAGAATTACAAGATTGCTCCATAACTTTCCAATATTAATAAAAGCTACAGGCGGGAGGGAAACAAGACGGGGCTCAGGGGGTTGGGACCAACGTGAGCAGAGTGGAAGACGCTTTGAAGCTTGCTCAATCCTTGTATTCTGGGAAGTTGGAGAGCTAAACAATGTCATTATATCGTAGTAACTGAGATTAATATCTTATTACCCATGTCATTTAGATACGTTTTCTGCAACGTTGAACGTTAAGCACTGAGTACACACTGTACTCTACAATACCGAGTATCGGCATTCAGTAAATCACATCTGCCGTAGAGCAGTGAGTATGCACATGTATCCGCCACCTGATTACAGCTCGCAATGGCCAGCCCATCGAACAATAATGGCACAACTCTGTCTTAATGACCAACTCTCTTAGTAACGTTCAACGTTAACGTTCCACGCTCAACGTCTGTCAATCCATGGTAACACGTGTAATTAGACTCGGTCACGGTATATGAGCACTACTTAGTATCATTGATAGGTATGGGCGCTTGATACACGTGGCAATAATGGTTACCTAATCGCCCAAGCCAGGGAGTACCATAGATCACTTGTCGTGGGCTATAGCACCGACAACCTCAAGATCACGGTGAGTACACTCTTATCCCGCTCTGAAGAAACTCCTGGACGCTAGCATGCTTGTGGAGAAGGCTTTGGAGAGAGTAAGGAAGGAGAAGTTGGAGGGGAAGGGCTGGATGTGGCGGCCGTGCTTTGGATGAGGTTGGATGACTGGTGGCTGATGCGAGTCTGTTTAATCTTCTAGCCCTCCTCCGACGACCCTTCCAACATGTCGCTCGTTGTCCCGGAAGCCCACCAACAATTCCAAGTACGCATATGTTAGCCCGATATTCTCGCCGATGGTGGACTTACAGGTTGCTTATAGCACATTTTGCGTCTTCTCAACACCAACGTCGATGGAAAGCGCAAAGTCATGTATGCTTTGACTGAGATCAAGGGTGTTGGCCGTCGTTATGCCAATATTGTCTGCAAGAAGGCCGATGTCGACCTCAACAAACGGTGAGAAATGGTTGATCGACGTTTTCATGGCGGGATTTTCTGAGATAATTGTAGTGCCGGAGAGCTGAACTCTGATGAGCTTGAACGTCTCGTTACCATCATTCAAAACCCCACCCAGTTCAAGATTCCCACGTGGTTCCTCAACAGACAAAGGGATATTGTCGACGGCAAGAATAGCCAGATTCTCTCCAATGCAGTTGACTCAAAACTTCGTGACGATCTCGAGCGATTGAAGAAGATCCGTGCCCACCGCGGCTTGAGGCACTGGTGGGGTCTCCGTGTTCGTGGTCAACACACAAAGACCACCGGTAAGTTAATTTGGTATAACGTGGTTAGCCTATGTACAAATGACTGACCGTTCTCCAGGCCGTCGTGGTAAGACTGTCGGTGTGTCCAAGAAACGTGGTTAGATCTTGTGTTTGCCTTGGGTGGTGTATTGGGTCTGCATTATTTTTGAAAAGCTGTCCCACTCTGTATGTTTCTTATGCTCATTACTCTCTCTATCGTTTTCGCATGTAATATGCACCGACCACCAATACATACTGTTTGGACATCCATGTTGTCAACTGTATGGAACGTTTGCCTGAGTCTGCTTGCGACACTGTCCGCGTTTATTCGAGAATTTTCCCGCGGTGGCGCCGAAGTTTGGAAGGGCGGCGGGGGTATAAATTGACATTGATCGACCTTGAGCCCGACGCCCATGACCTCTCGTCGACGATGACCAGTGCTTGGCAATATCCAGTGCACTCGCACCCCTGGTTTCGCATGCCGACTCACAAACGCAAAGCCTTTGAACGCGAAGACAGCAGCTCCTCTGACTATTCAGACTTTGAACGATATGTCCACCCCCCCAAACGTTTGAAGTATGGCATTCTTGAGAGCGGGCTGGCCCAACTGTCCCTCGATACGGCCGTCCAAGTCCCCATCGTCACGGAGCCATATTTGCCGTCCTCATCATCGGGGTCAACTTTCGCATATGGCCTCCCTACAGCATCGCAGAGCGCATCCAATGCCGCATCGCTTTCTTCTGGCGGCATTGCCTGGGACGGATCGATATACGATGTAGCACAGGCAGATCCAAAACGTACTCAGTCTGTCGTTCTACCTGGTTCGGTCGAAGAGCCTACCTCTCCTGAAGCACCGAGGGCGCAGGAGGACCTATTGGACGTCAGGATGAAGTCCAGGTCATGGTACGAGCCGGAGAAGGACCGTAAGTGACCTCGAACCGTTCATGAGACAACCGGCTCGCGCTTACAGACGTCTCCAGGGATCGTGGTTGTCGATTTAGACGACTCCGATGTCGAAGACTCGGCCGAGGACCAGTCGCGGACGACTGTGAGCGCTGCTGCGCTGAATTGGGTAAACAGCCATGGGGAACTCCGGCTCATGTCGTCGAGCGAGCCCTGTTCAAGCATGGCCCTTGTACCATACTTGCCCCCACTAATACCTGACGCTAGAAGAGATACCCGAGAAGAGGATTTCAATAATATGGTTCAGAGCTCGCGGTCGCGCATAATGGACAAGAGTGTGGTCAACTCGGACGTAGATTTAGTAGACAATATTGACAACGAGAGCTGTCCCATGGATGTAGACGATGCAATGGATATTGAATATTGAATGATTGTACGGCACCAATATTCGTCGACCGGTGTTTCTTCATATGTCTGGATCAGACATATAGTTATTGTGTGTATATATATATATATATAGCATGCAGGGTAAAACGGGATAGGAGTAAAGAGTGCAGAACCACTAACGTTATATGTTGTACGTACGAGCTGGTGAACAACACGACGAGCTCTAGGGTTTGTTCAGGCTCGCAGGGGCGCGGAAACGGTAGGACATAAGATGAAGGAAAGATATTACACCAAGCGATACACCTCTGATGCACATTGTATCAAAACGTATCGTGGCAGCTAATAGAGGCGGAGTAGAGTATTTGGGCTGTTTAACAGATACTCTTCTACGACAGAGGTTCAGCTTGCGACGCGACTACGAGAATAATACACGTGCCTAGCAGATTTTCATCGAGGCATGTTGACGCCTTGCCCAGTACTCGCATAGAGTTGTTCGGCGCGGTTCAGATAGGAATGGTGATGTCTGGCATGCGCGTGAGGGTGAGGGACATGATGCATCATTTGAGGATAGGAACTCCTCATCGGCATACCCGTGGATGGCGGTGAGCCTGGCGGTGGATTAGTCGCACCTTGGCTGCTACCTGCGTGAGTGATCGAGGTTGTGACATGACGGTGGTGACCATGATGAGTGTGCCCATGATGGGCATGTCCAACATGTTCATGCTTTCCGCGATCTTGAGTTTGTTGCATTAGATCGGCCATCGAAGCATGGGGTGAGACAGGCCCAGGGGTAGCAGGTTGGGAAGTTGCTTGATAAGCCGTAAGCAGATCAGTGTGGCCCATGGTCATGGGGTGGTCGAAGGGTGATTGGGACTGGGGGTGTGGTGACTGAGCTTGCGACAATAGGCTTTGAGACTGAAGAAGGTGCTGTTGTTGAGGCTGGCCTTGGATCTGCAGCTGAGGACGAGGCTGAAGAGTGGGCTGTAGCATAGAGTTGGATCGAGGGAGAATATGTTCATGTTGGGGGTTTATAGATGTGGGAGGAGCCTTGCGCTCGTCAACGGGACTGGCCACAGTCATCTCTGCGTCACCGTCCATGGGGTTGTCGCCATTTTCAACATCGTCGTCATCGTCACCGTATTGAGAGGTGGACGCAGAAGGTCCTGCATCCACGCCCTGTACTGCTTTCTGTGCTGCAATCTCTTCCGCAGTGAGGAAACGGCCACCAGGTCCCCGAGGGCGGCGCATAGCGTGCTTGTGCCGCGATTCATGAAGGTACGGCTGACGACGAGATAAGCATGGATTCTGCGTAAATTGATTTTATGACGCACTTTCCTCTGCCTGGATAGTCTGTGCACTTCCTCCAAGCGTGCCCTGGCTACGCGTCTCTTAAGTATACGATAGTATTGCTTTGCATTGACATAGAGGGGCTCCTCGTCGATGGGAGCGTCGTCGTGTATCTGGTCCACGGGTAACTCTGGCTCACGCTGATCCTGGGCCGGAGGTTCAGGGGCGACGTGAGCCTGCTGCTGCTGCTGCTGGAGGAAGAGTCCATGGGGCGAGGTGGGGATTGAGGCGGGTGCGGGAGATGGGTGAGGAGACGGGTGTCTGGAGAGGGCATGCTGTTGTTGAGGTTGCTGTTGAGTGGGAAAGAACTGGTAGAGATGCTGTTGCTGAGGATGCTCTGCAACAACGATGAGTCTTTTTTCTGCGACTTTACGGCTGAGACATACGGTAAGGATGGTGATAGCCTGAGGCGTTGAACAGCTGATCGACGTTCTCCATGATGATTGGTCGACTTGCGCTCAACCGCCAATCCCAGCATCCTCCCCCGCCTCTCCATGTTCAGGCGGAGCTTCAATTATCACAACCGCTTTCGGAATATCCGGCGTCTACCTGGTCTCCGTCCAAAAAGGCAGAAAGTTCTAATCCTTTCTAATCTTGTGACTAGTGTTGCACACGGTGCGGTCGAAGACTGGCTAACCGCAGGACTGAACTGTTTTTGAGCCGAGCTGGACCAGACCAAAACTATAATGACATCACAGCTTAGTCCCGAGTGGCTCACTGTCCAGGACTAGCTTAGACCACTTTGAACTGACCAGATGTCGCAAAATTCTAGTCTCCTCTCACTGACTCATACAGAATGCATCATTTTGGGTCTAAATATCTAAAGGGCCACTATAGATTATAATACATATTTTTAAGATATTATATTCTCTATGCTTCAGCGAGAAAGGGATTTTGAGTGAGTAAAAGTCCCAAGGAACTCATGTAAACACCTGTGACAGAGTAATGTGACTGCCATGCATCCAGCGCCATAATGCCATTGAGTGTCTACATGTTCAGTGTTAATTTTCAAGCATTAGGCTCTTCTCACTATATATTTTGCTTTAATATTACTTTATTAGAGGATGTTCACTTTTGCTATACCTCCAAATTTTTCAAAACTGAGACCCAAGGCCCATTGTTATATTGATCAATCTTTCCTAGTTTTCAAAATGGAAATCACAAATGACTCAAGTTGGTCTGAATAGTTCTGAACTGTGAGCTGCCTAGGGCCAATTACATCTTTGCAGCTTAGTCCAGTCCAAGGACCATCAATGATGAAAGACCATCATCACGAAAAAAATCAAACATTGACCTGGACAGATCTTTGAATAGAAACTAAGTCACACAAGATCATTCAGTGTCACAATGGGTAAACTTTCCTTGAATTGATATTGAACTTCTTTAACTTTGTAAAGGTAGATAATCTTGCCCAACCTGCAAATTCTTTATCATCCTATAGCACCATGGAATAGTTTATCTCTCTTTGACATTATTTCGAATGAGGGCCCAGGAATAGTATCCTCACTGTACTGGTGATACTGTCTTCCATATTAATTATTTAGTTTTAAATATATTATTAAAATATTAAATGTACATTGTAATAAACTACAGTAAATGTCCTTCATGTTTCCTGTACACTCGAGAGTAGTAGATGTAAGTATCATAAAGACTTCTGGTTCTGATTGCTAGTGTAAAGATCTGGAAGACTAGAGTGTGGGCACTAGATTGAGGACTCAGCAATATAATAATGATGTTGTCATTGGAGGTATAAGTAGTGAATTGAACAAAGTAAAGTCAGTGCAAGGAGATTCGAGTGCAAAAAGAAACAAAGAGTGAGGTTGCACTAAGACAAAAGAAAATGAATTCCTTGATTGACAAGAACTTGAACCAAAGGCATGAGCTATCATTGTCAATGGACTTAGTTGAAGGATTAAGTACTGAATTTGTATGTATGCTTACCATTACACAGGAGTTGCATGAGAGCAAATGTGCTGACTCAGATGATTGAATTCCAACACTCGGTATTGTGTCAGAAAATGGAAATAAGAAAAACAACAGGCAGGAAAGTTTGGGTGAGAGAAAGAAAGAGAGACTCAAACACAAAACAAACACAACAACCAGTATGCAGCAAATAAAGAATCTGAAAGAAGTGAACTGTAAAGTAAGTTTAGATCTGTGCTGAATGAGGACAACTACACATGGGAGTATTTGATGAGCAATGCTCTCCTGGTAATCTTTCCTGGGAAAGTCTTTTCCTGTTTCTGCTGAGATGTTACGATTCCTGAGTGAAACGAAGAAAAGAATCGTTCCAGTCTGCAATGGCACACTTTGAGCAAAAGTGTAACGCGCCCGTCCCCGATAACAAATTTTCAATTCAAAAGATAACAAAAAAGTAATAGTCAGATTTGTATTCTTTTGATCCCATCATTTTCATAGTAACACACTTTGTAATATGGCGCTTCTTTGACTACAAACACTCTTTGATTATTACAAGGAGAAATTTTTACTCTGTTGTCATGATAACTATATCAGATGAAAGCTTGGTACTAGGCCTATCCAATGGTCCTATTTTTATGAAGAATGGATAAG
>MU274915.1:46041-56313 GCA_022160335.1 Irpex rosettiformis | reverse complement strand
GGATTGAGGCGGGTGCGGGAGATGGGTGAGGAGACGGGTGTCTGGAGAGGGCATGCTGTTGTTGAGGTTGCTGTTGAGTGGGAAAGAACTGGTAGAGATGCTGTTGCTGAGGATGCTCTGCAACAACGGTGAGTCTTTTTTCTGCGACTTTACGGCTGAGACATACGGTAAGGATGGTGATAGCCTGAGGCGTTGAACAGCTGATCGACGTTCTCCATGATGATTGGTCGACTTGCGCTCAACCGCCAATCCCAGCATCCTCCCCCGCCTTTCCATGTTCAGGCGGAGCTTCAATTATCACAACCGCTTTCGGAATATCCCGGCGTCTACCTGGGCTCCGTCCAAAAAGGCAGAAAGTTCTAATCCTGTCTAATCTTGTGACTTAACTGTGACAGTCTTGTCACATCTCTGTCTATAACAACTAAGCTATGTTTAAAACGCTCCGGGGCACGACCGGGCGCCTGTAACGGCAGTGGACCCCGGATACTCGGTGACGCGCGAGCACAGGCGGGCCACCAGCGTCGCGGCCTGCGCGCGACGGTCGCTCAACGGAAGGCGGTGATTTGTTTATGCAAAAAATGTACAGACTGCTCTGTACTAGCTTGTGAAGTAGTGATGTAATTTTTGTGTGTCTAGTGTTCGGTGCGGCGAGCGACGTTTTTGCACTTTCATTGCCTTTTATGGCGATGTTTGCAGTCTCTGGGAAAATATGTCATTTTTGGGCCCGCTCCACCTTATTAAAACATGAGAACGCTTTCGAAAATTTATACAAGGTATCTTACATGTGTCTACGACTTATTAGAGCACTATGCAGCGGTGGCAAGGCATGAATACGCCCTGAAACCGTCTGATCAGCCTATCTACTCTCAAACAGCGGCGAAGCAAACGTACGTGAGCCGAGTGATGGGAGATACTCATCGGGCATGCCCCAGACGAAAAATACGGCCTTATTTCTACATGGGGCACGCAAAATTTGGCGGGCAGCTCAGCAGGCAGCGTGCCCCAGGTCGAAACTCAATTTCCGTCGTCTCTGGGGCACGCATCGATAGCGAAACACGCCCGTCCTCGCTTGTAGGTGCATCAATTCGATAGACAATGTACATACAGTAGCTAATCTACACGTCTAGCGCCTAATACATGTGTTCGCGCGATGATTCACGACGTTCGCTACCCCCCTGCTCGTCGTCGCCGGCGACGACCACTGGGAGTGTGACCCTCCCACTACGGTTACGGGGTCCTGCCGAGTTTGGCATGCCCCGCGGGGCACGCGCTTATGTCAGCCTCACCGTAGGTGTCGTGCCCCGTATCAACTAAGCTATGTTTAAAATGCTCCGGGGCACGACCGGGTGCCTGTAACGGCAGTGGACCCTGGATACTCGGTGACGCGCGAGCACAGGCAGGCCACCAGCGTCGCGGCCTGCGCGCGACGGTCGCTCAATGGAAGGTGGTGATTTGTTTATGCAAAAAATGTACAGACTGCTCTGTACTAGCTTGTGAAGTAGTGATGTAATTTTTGTGTGTCTAGTGTTCGGTGCAGCGAGCGACGTTTTTGCACTTTCATTGCCTTTTATGGTGATGTTTGCAGTCTCTGGGAAAATATGTCATTTTTGGGCCCGCTCCACCTCATTAAAACATGAGAACGCTTTCGAAAATTTATACAAGGTTTATTACATGTGTCTACAACTTATTAGAGCACTATGCAGTGGTGGCAAGGCATGAATACGCCCTGAAACTGTCTGATCAGCCTATCTGCTCTCAAACAGTGGCGAAGTGAACATATGCGAGCCGAGTGATGGGAGATACTCATTGGGCGTGCCCCAGATGAAAAATACGGCCTTATTTCTACGTGGAGCATGCAAAATTTGGTGGGCAGCTCAGTGGGCAGCGTGCCCCAAGTCGAAACTCAATTTCAGTCCTCCCTGAGGCACACATCGTTAACGAAACATGCCTGTCCTCGCTTGTGGGTGCATCAATTCAACTAGATTTTGTACATATAGCAGCTAATCTACATGTCTGGTGCCCAATACATGTGTTCGCCCAATGATCCATGACATTCACTATGTTCGCTGTAACGCCATTACTTTGTAATGTGTTGGTTACAGGCATAAGCACCATGATTAGTACATGTCTAGAAAGTCAGAGAACTCTCTAGAATATCACTCAGTTACCTAGTAGCATGAGGCTATGCAGAACAGGGACTATTTCAAATAGATCTACAAACTTACATATTAGATCTGGTCCCTTAGCAACGGTAACCATGAAGTATACATGTACAAATATGAGGCTGTGCAAGCTGAAACACCAAGAAAAGCTGAAGCTATGCACTTAGCCCCTATTTCAGATGAGGCTATGCTCTTTAGACTCAATCACTGACATTAAAATAGTGAGGCTATGCTCACTAGACTCAAGTATGTGTTTCAGATCACCAAAGCTATGCGCATTAGACCCGATCAAGTGTTCTAGAACACAGAGGCTATGCTCACTAGCTTCGATCAATATGTTTCAAACTAGCAATGCTGTGCATTGCTATGGACATTGTAGTCTAAAAATAGAATAGCTGTGCCCATAGTTACAACCCTCCTGTACATATAAATATAGGGCCTCTCTTGCCCTAAAACCTCAGACAATTGTATCTGGACTCTGAAGCCGCAGAGCCCCACTCTTCTCTCACCCAGTACCGCAGGACAAAGATCCGTGTGTTCCTAAAGCCATAGGACACCTTTGTTCTGAGAATCAGATTAAGCTGCCGTAAGTAGAGTTTAAGTTTCAAGTAGGTTTCCGAGAGTCTTAATGTTTAACAAGTCGACTTATAAGGTCCATGTGTTATTACGTCAACAGTTTTAAGGTGATACTCCAAGAGCGGGTAGTCTAGCTGGTGCAACTCCAAGAGAGGGTTGACCTTCAAAGTTCTTGACAGTTAGTGTAGCTTTCACACAAGAAGATACTTTGCTCAGACACGCTTGTGCCGTGGAGGAACTGATATCTTTTGTAGTAGAAACACCATCCTTAGGTCTTGAAGTTCAAGCTGTAATACGTATACCGTCCACCATATAGATCGAGTCAGTTAAGTGTAAGTTCCCAGTTTCCTAGTAGAAAGCTTATCTCCTCTAGCAAGTAGCTAAGTCTATACTGTTTCGTCTCTGTTCCTGTTCCTCTCTCTCAACTTCTATATCTCTTAAAAACTCAAAAACAACCAATAACCACACACACCGAAACTAGTCTGCCACCAATCTAGACCTACCTTTCCCAATGAACACTGGGGAAATATTACCAACCTAACGTCTGGTCTGTTGCTTCTCGGCAGATCTAAGAGTCCTACAAGTTGCCCAACAGTGCTTGCCACTCCTAAGGTCTGAATCAACGTTTTACATCACTGACCCCTGCTCGTTGTTACCAGCAACGACCACTGTGACTTGTGACCCTCCTGCCGCGGTTACAGAGTCCTGCTAAGTTTGGCATGCCCTGCGGGACATACGCTTATGTCAGCCTCATCATAGATGTCATGCCCTGTATCAACTAAGCTATCCTTAAAATGCTCTGGGGTATGACTGGACACTTGCAACGGCAGTGGACCCCGGATACTCAGTGACATGCGAGCACAGGCAGGCCACCAGTGTCGCAGCCTGCACGCGACAGAAGGCAGTGATTTGTTTATGCAAAAAATGTACAGACTACTCTGTATTAGTGTGTAAAGTTATGATGTAATTTTTGTATGTCCAGTGTCCAGTGCGACGAGCGATGTTTTTGCACTTTCATTGTCTTTTATGGCAATATTTGTGGCCACCAGGGAAATACGTTGTTTTTGAGCTCACTCAGCCTCATTAAAACATGCAAATGCTTTCAAAATTCTATTTAAGGTAGTTCACATGTATCTACAACTTACTAGAGCACTA
This sequence comes from Irpex rosettiformis, assembly GCA_022160335.1. NCBI lineage: Eukaryota > Fungi > Basidiomycota > Agaricomycetes > Polyporales > Irpicaceae > Irpex > Irpex rosettiformis. The sequence goes on along the minus strand of MU274915.1, from coordinate 52,420 downwards.
TGCAGCGGTGGCGAGGCATGAATATGCTCTGAAACTGTCTGATCAGCCTATCTGCTCTCAAACGACAGCGAAGCGAATGTACATGAGCTGAGTGATGGGAGATACTCATCGGGCGTGTTCTAGACACAAAATACAGCCTTATTTCTACATGGGGCATGGTGCAATGAGTGATGTTTTCACACTTTCATTGTCTTTTATGGCAATGTTTGCAGTCACTGGGGAAATATGTTGTTTTCGGGCCCACTCTGCCTCATTAAAACATGCAAATGCTTTCAAAAATTTATGCAAGGTATATTACGATTCCTGAGTGAAACAAAAGAAGAATTGTTTACATTCAGGATGGTGCATTTAGGGCGCTTGTCCGTGATGCGTTTCGTTGGCAAAGTGTGGGAATTGATCTGACTACAGTTCAGTAACAAACAATGATTGATTCATAGAGAAATCAGTTTTCAGTCAAATTACATAAATATTGTATCATTTGAAAGCTCTAGTCTATAGCTTTCTACTGATTTAACAATTATGAGAATTGAACAAGATTTGGAAAAGTTATGAGCTGGATGGTTTTGGATGATGACTCAAGCTTCAAAATATTCAGACTTTGACTTTAATTGCCATGTGGCTACTCTCTCGTATGCTCACAAGGTTGCAGGTTCAAATCTCCCTTGATGCATTTTCTTTTATATCTTATAGTACCTTATATAGACATTATAAAAATCAACTAAAATCATAATATATTTTTTGAACACTCTTTGCTTTTTTTAAGATATTCCTATAAGTGAAAATATCACATGACAGAATGAGTCAGCAGAAGTCATGCCACACTGAAGTGGAAAATGAGTGCTAAAGAAGTCAGGTCATTAGGGATGCTATAGAAACAATAAGAAATACTTATCAGAGTAAGTAAGATAACAAATCTAAGCTTATTAGAAGTCAAAAAATGTCAATTCGAACTCTGACTTTAATCACTCAATTTGACTGTGAAAACAGAAATGTGAGTGAATAACTACAATACCAAGATCAGATAGACATACCAAAGATTTGTATGAAATAGAACAATACTTGACAGAATATATTTCGATTTTAGTTGATTTTTATGAGGTCTACAGTTGATGATATAAAATAAATAAGAAAATGCATCAAGGAGGGATTGAACCTGTGATCTTTGCCCTAATTGAGCCAATTGATAGATGTGGTAAGCAGAATTATGCTCCATCATGGCTGGTGTGCCACATTGTGGCGCTCTAGCCATGATGGAGCATAATAGTGCTGACAATACCATTCTTTTATGGTAATTTTGTTTCTTTGTTCAGATTATATTGAAATATAGTCTTTAAGTGACTTTGAGTAGTAAGTGGAAGTCATTGGAGATGATATTAGAGTAAGTAAGAATACTTACTGGGTAAGTAAAGTTAGTTATTAGATAAGTAAAGTTACTTACTAGGGTAAGTAACTTTACTTATCTAAACTTCTTAGAGATAAAAAAATGTCAACTTTTCAGTAGCTTTAGATACTTAATGAAAGTCATTAGAGATGTTATAGGGGTAAGTAGAGGTGCTTATCAGAGTAAGTAAAGTTGCTTACTGAGATAAGTAAGATAACAAATCTGTACTTATTAGAAATCAAAAAGTGTCAACTTTTCAGTGACTTTAGGTGCTTAATGAGAGTCATTAAAGATGTTATAGGGGTAAGTAGAAATACTTATCTAAGTAAGTAAAGTTACTTACTAGAGTAAGTAAGATAACAAATCTAAGCTTATTAGAAGTCAAAAAATGTTAACTTTTCAGTAGCTTTAGATACTTAGTAAGTGTCAATAGAGATATTACAGGAGTAAGTAAGATACTTACTAGAGTAAGTAAAGTTGCTTACTAGGATAAGTAAAATAATTAATCTGAACTTGTTAGAGGTTAAAAAATGCTAACTTTTAGTAACCTTAAATACTTAGTGAGGATCATTAAAGATGTTATAGAAGTAAGTAGAGATACTTACTAGACTAAGTAAACTTTCTTACTAGAGTAGGTTAGGGATACTATAAAGGTAAGTAAGAATACTTATCAGAGTAAGAAAGATAACAAATCTGAACTTATTAAATTAGAAATTTAGAAATCAAAAAAGATAACTTTTCAATAACTTTGGGTATATAAAAATCATTAGAAAGTTATATAATGACTTTAGACTTATTAGAGGCTGAAAATGTTAAATCTCAGTCAATCTTAACTACTATTTTTGAAATTTTCTTCTCAAGATTGTAATAGTATTTAATACTAAAAGATAACTAGCTTATAAAGACTCAGAAATCGTTTCCTGCCACTTGATGGCTACACTCCCACAAGTTACATATATCTACAACTTACTAGAGCACTACTGGCGCCGGTCCAGTAGTCGGACACCTTAGCCTATCTCGCGTGCACAGCAGCACATTCCCCTAAATATGCCGTAAATTTAAGCTTATAGCAGAGCTACACATCTCATACGTTGCTATTATAAGTTTTATGTGATTTTGCAAAGTAGAACAGGAGCTATGAATATTCTACTGAAGAGACTGCCAAACAGGGCCAAACTGGGTAGTCAGACACTCACAGACACTCGAAGTATCCGCTTCAAAAAAATCAATAAAATATAGATTAAATTATTGTAAGTACTCTAATATGTGCAGATTGAAGTGGGCTATATACCGAGACAAGTTTTAGCTACGTACACTCATGGCACCAGGTATCCTTACCTACGTCTACTAGTCGGAAAAAGGTCGAGCATGTCACTATTGCTACTCTCAAAAGGATTGAATTGATGTGAACCTAGAGGATTATTGAAACAGCAGTATTTTATTTATATGAGAGTGAAACTTGTCTCGTACAATGGACGTAGGGGTCGTGAGTAGAGAGATAGAGTGCAAACAAGCAGTGAAATTGCTCCAGTAATTACCATTTTAGGCCAAATTATGTCTGGTGGACATCAATTGCATTCGATGAGTATGTTACTAGAGGGAAAATGATACAATTTTTGCACCAAAATCAAGCCGAAGTACTACAGAATATTATCAACTGACCCGATTGTGAAATACATGCATGGTTCGTTTACAGGAGGTGAGTGTCCGACTACCCAGTCTGTCCAACTTCTGGACAGATGCCAGTATGCAGCGGTGGCGAGACATGAATACATCCTGAAACCATCTGATCAGCCCATCTGCTCTCAAACAGCGGCAAAGTGAATATATGCAAACTGAATGATGGGAGGTACTCATCAGGTGTGTCTCAGACGAAACATATGGCCTTATTTCTATGTGGGGCATGCAAAATTTGGTGGGCAGCTCAGTGGACAGTGTTCCCCAGGTCGAAACTCGATTTCTGTTGTCTCTGGAACATGCATTGATAACGAAACGTGCTTGTCCTCACTTGTGGGTGCATCAATTCAATTAGATTTTGTACATATGGTAGCTAATCTACATGTCTAGCATCCAGTACATGTGTTGTCGTTGCTGGTGATGACTACTGGGAGTATGATCCTTTCACCACGGTTACGGGATCCTATCAAGTTTAGCATGCCCCATGGAACATGCACTTATGTCAGTCTCACCGTAGGTGTTATGCCTCATGTCAACTAAGCTATCCTTACTCCTAGGAGCGAGTTCACACTTGTGGGAGTATGGCTATCAAGTGGCAGAAAACAATTCCTGAGTCTTTATAAACTAGTAATCTTTTAGTATTAAATACTATTACAATCTTGAGAAGAAATTTTCATAAATAGTAATCAAGATTGCTTGAGATTTAACATTTTTAGCCTTTAATAAGTCTAAAGTCATTATCTTACTTATTATTATAATATTCTTAATGTCTTTTACTAAGTATCTAAAAATACTAATATTATAATATTTTTTAACTTCTAATAAGTCTTACTTCTATAGCATTTCTCTTGATTCTTATATACTTAAAGTTATTATCTTACTTATCTTTATAATATCTTTAATGACTCTTATTAAGTATCTAAAGCTACTGAAAAGTTGATATTTTTTGACTTCTAATAAGCTCAGACTCGCTGTCTTACTTACTAGAATAAGTATCTCTACTTACTCTTATAATATCTCTTATGACTTTCATTAAGTACTAAAAGTTACTGAAAAGTTGACATTTTTTGATCTCTAATAAGTTCAAATTTGTTATCTTACTTACTCTAGTAAGCAACTTTACTTATTCTAGTAAGTATCTTTACTTATCTCTAAAACATCTCTAATGATCTTCACTAAGTATTTAAAGTTACTAAAAAGTTGACTTTTTTGACTCCTAACAATTCAGATTTGTTATCTTACTTATCCTAGTAAGCAGTTTTTCTTATCCTGATAAGTATCTCTACTTACTCCTATAATATCTCTAATGACATTCACTAAGTATCTAAGGCTACTGAAAAGTTAGCATTTTTTAACTTCTAATCTAGTAAGTAACTTTACTTATTCTTATAAATATCTCTACTTACTCCTATAATATCTCTAATGACCTCTACTAAGTACTTAAAGTTACTGAAAAGTTAGCATTTTTTGACCTCTAAAAAGTTCACATTTGTTATCTTACTTACCTTGATAAGTACTTCTACTTACTCCTAAAACATCTCTAATGATCTCCACTAAGTATTTAAAGTTACTGAAAAGTTGACTTTTTTGACCTCTAACAATTCAGATTTGTTATCTTACTTATCCTAGTAAGCAACTTTACTTACTTCAGTAAGTACCTTTACTTACCCATATAATACCTCTAATGACTCTCATTAAGTAACAAAAGCTACTGAAAAGTTAACATTTTTTAAGTTCTAATAAGCTCAGATTTGTTATCTTACTTACTTAGATAAGTATTTCTACTTACCTCTATAACATCTTTAATGACTCTCAATAAGTACCTAAAGTTGCTGAAAAGCTGATATTTTTTAATCTTTAATAAGTATGGATTTATTATCTTACTTACTCTAGTAAGTAACTTTACTTACCTTGCCAAGTATTTCTACTTACTTCTATAACATCTCTATTGATCTCTACTAAGTATTCAAAGTTACTCAAAAGTTGGCATTTTTTAATCTATAACAAGTTTACATTTATTATTTTACTTACTCAAGTAAGTAACTTTACTTATCTAGTAACTAGCTTTACTTACTCGAATATCATCTCTAATGACCTTTACTTAGCATCCAGAGTCACTTAAAGATCATATTTCAATACAATCCATACAACGAAACAGAATTACCATAAAATAATGATGATGTCAGCAGTTTTACACCTTTCCTAGGCATGAATGCCACAATGTGGCACTCACTCCTAGGATCTGCATAAAAGTGCTTACCACATCTATCAATCGGCTCAATTAGGGCAAAGGTCATAGGTTCGATCCTTCCTATGTGCACTTTCTTGATCATTTTATATCATTAACTGTAGATCTTATAAAAATCAACTAAAATCAGAATATATTCTGTCAAGTGTTATTCTGTTTTATAGAAATATTTAACACCTTCATTTGATCTCAGTACTGTAGTTATTCACTCACATTTCTATTTCTGCAGTTAAAATAAGCAATTGAAGTCAGAGTTTGAATTTTTTTGAAGTCTTGGTTGTCATCCAATACCATCCAACTCATAGATTTCGCAAATTTTGTCTGTTTCTCATGATTGTTGAATCAATGGAAAGCTATGAACTAGAGCTTTCAGATGATGTAATATTTGTGTGATTTGACTAAAAACTAAACAATCCATGAAGCAATCATTGTTTGTTACGATTCCTGAGTGTAACGAAAGAGAATCGTTCTAATGGACATTGGAGCATTGAGAGCACTTGTGTGTGACGAGGATTGTTGGCATGGGAACTTTTTGCCCTAACTTGTAATTGCAAAGAAGTGCCAGTTGATCAAGTGAAAGCTAGTAACAAAGTTTCAATACAAAATATAACAAAGAGATAACAATCAAATTTGTACTACTTTGATCTCATCATTTTCATAATAACATTCTCTGTAATATGGCGCTTTTTTGACTACAAACACAAAAACTTTTTTACAAAGAGAAGTTCTCACTCTGTTATCATGGTAACTACATCAGATGAAAGCTTAGAGCTAGGCCTATCCAATGGTCCTATTTTTATGGAGAACAAATAAGAATTGAGGAAGTTATGGGCTGGATGGCTTTGAAGGTGACCAGATGACATCCAGACACTTCAAAATATTTAATCTCCGCTTTAAAGTGCTTCTGAGTGCTATAGTTGAAGTTATCTGCACTTCCAGCACAGATTTAGAAGCAGAGTAAAGTATGGATATATTAGAAGTGTAATAGACTGTATCAGGGAATATTTTCGGATTTTTCGGGATTTTTTTGAGGTCACAATGAGTCAAAATTAAAAGTGGCATGAGTGGGATTG
>MU274915.1:35525-45871 GCA_022160335.1 Irpex rosettiformis | reverse complement strand
GACAGCACCCCCCACGCCGCGCGAGGCGTCGTTGCTTGGTGGTAGCATATGACCGATTGGTGGGCCGACGCGAAATCAAACGCCGTACTCGCACCCCAATGCCTGCCAGTGAGTGCTTGAGAGAATGATCAGGTACCGCCGGCGCTTGCTGCCGTACACTTCAAACACGGTTGGCGGTGGGAACGGCTAATGTCACGTTCATCTCGCACCGGGGCTTGCAGAGTCTTCAGCCCATACCAACAGAACTTCCCGCATCCGAAGCTGCCCTCCCTATGAGCCAGGAGTGCATCACATTGTTCAGTGAGCGCGGCACCTAACCGGTATCAATCACCCGGTAAGTGCGAGGTCAAATCGGGCCCATCGCAGGCGCCCTGAAGCGTGCCATTGCCATCTTGTGACGGCACGTCTGTGTTAATGAACAGGTACTCGCCCCCGTTCCGCTTCGCCAAGAGAGCACGCTTTCGCTGCCCAATTGGGGCTCCTGCCAGACGAGGCATGTCGGCCCGCCCAGCAGAAGTACCAACCCCTAAGTCGTCATCGATCAGCCCCTGGATACTGGGGGCCGACCTCAGAGGGGCCGAAGGTGGACTTGGTGTTCCATGCTCAGGAGACTGAGTCACGTGGGGGATCAACGGCGCGTACGCCTCCTCCCCATCTTCAGAATCCGAGTCAAAGTCCAGTGCGTCAGCGCGCACTCTCTTGCCAGACCTACTGCTTTGCAGGTAGCGGCGTTGTTTCTTACGGTGCTGCCCCCATTTGTGGGCAGGCACGTGAAATACCAAATTTTGATTGAGGTTTTCAAACACCCAATCAGCGAACGGCGAGCGACACAGCTCACCATTCTTCTTTGGTCCATCCTTCCGAAGCTTTTGCTTCTTCTTGGGATCCGCCGACGGAAGTCGGTTAGGATATCTGTCGCCTTCAGCGGGTTGCTCCGCATCCAGCACGTTGAGGTGCACAAGCATTCTCACAGACCACTCGTGTCCTGACTTCCATTCATTCTGGAATAGGTCAAGCATCTGCTTGTCGTCCTTGGCGTTCATCTTATTTGAGAACGCCCTGAACACTTTCTTTTTGAGTACCGTCTCAACCCTGATGTGAACACTCGCATAGGTGTGACCCAGTCCTTCATCAATGTCAGCATCCCTCTTATCACAGAGATCTGACCACTCAAATGTTGCTGCCATGGGATTCATGCGCAGGAACCAATGCAGATCTTTGCGCCCATATGGTTGCGTCATTGATCTAATGTCAATGGGTTCAAGCCCATCCAGCAGGCGCCTTTCTTCGGGCGTCGGCGGTTGAGGTGTGGTCCAGCAGCGAATCCACAAGGGGCAGTTCGTGAGCATATGTTCACGTGTGTCTGGAGATCCACAGGCGCAGGTTTGGCGCCCTTCCAGATTGAAGTCTTTCCTGTACTCGCCAATTGGCATATGTCCAGAAATTAGTCTGGTCATACGGGCGTAGAGCTCCGTATGGCCTGTTCGTCCACCGTCGGCAGTTTGCTTGTATGCACCGCCTAGGTTGTGTAGCCACCAGTGCTGCTTAGCTTTGGGGCGTACATATTTGTGCTCATCAGCCTTGATAAGGTTTCTGAACCCAGAGTATTCAGGTTCGCGCATTTGCTTATGCCAATTCTGCAAAGCTTTAGCGTCAATGTTTTGCTTGGCCACACTGAGAGTGGTGTAGTCAGGCTGTGGTGCGGCTGCAGCCTCTTTGGCCGCAGCATCAATGATCTCGTTCTGTTGGAGACCAACATGTCCAGGGACCCAGTGAAGAGCAATATTTCTTTCCGGGTTGGAGTCAAGGAACGTTCTAATAGAAGAGCATGCCCAGATCTTAGCACTCATGCCGGGGGCGGCTTTCGGGCTTGTGATGGACGCCAGCGCCGATTGACTATCAGCGAAGATGTGAATGTCCATGATGTCATCGTCAAGTTTGTTGACAGCATCATGAAGACCAGCGGCAATAGCCACCAGTTCGCAATCGTAAGGGGACGAATTGCCAAGTGCAGTCTTGCCATCTGAGATGACTTGACCGCAGCGCTCAATACGCCATGCAGCACCAGATTTACGTTTGCCGGTGCGCTCATTGAGGGTGACAGAGCCGTCAGTCCAGATGGCTACGGCCTGGCTCTCGCTTTCAACAGCCTGAATCCTGGGTTTGAGGTCATCGCGGACCCAGGCGTTGAATTTTTGTCGTAACTCCTGATCGCCACCCTTAGAAGGTGGTTTCTTGGGCGCTTTTAGGAATTTACTTATGCGGTTCGCATGTGTGTCAACTACACGCTTGCCGGGCCACGCTTCCACGTGGAGGGCATCAAACGTCTCATTGACGCTCTTTGCTTTGTCATGGATGTGCTTCATTGGCGTTTCCACCCTCAGCACAGCCTTAGATTTGGCGGTCCCCCTCGGGAAGGGGGCCTTGTAGGATTCATCTGTCAGCCAACCCCTCGGGAGATTAGCCCTTAGGGGGTGAGCAGAGTGAACAGTGTGTGCACGCAATGCCGCTTTGGACATATACTTGTCTATTTGGTGGCGGATCGGAATAAGACCCGCCATCATTTCAAGGCATCCAATGGGGGTGGTTCTGAAGCCACCCGTGATCTATCAGGCCGCACGCGACTGAGCTAGCTGGAGCTCACGCGCGATCTATTTCTGTCGGTGCCACGTGGGCGACCACCAGAGTTGAGCACCATAGAGCATGACGGTTAGTACGTTGGACACATACAATCGACGCTTATGGTACGGGCTGAAACCTCTGTTAGAGTTTCCAAGAAGTCGGAGGCCGTTCACAGTGGAACAAGCCTTGTTGGCGTAGAATCTCACGTGGTGATGCCACGATAGGTTCGGTGTGAAGAAGAATCCTAGGTATCTGAGTACCTTAGAGGGTTCCACTATGATCATTGAGCTGCCATCATCGCTAGCAATCTCAACGGGCGGTCCAAGGGGGTTAATCCCAGGAGCCGGATTCTGATTCCTCCTAAAGTGGATGAGTTCGGTCTTGTCAGCCTCGACAACCAGGCCCGCAAGGGACATGACGTCAGTGAGCTGTTTGTAGATTCTAGCCAATAGATCGGCATTGAATCTCAATTGGTCCGACTCTGTCAGGTTAGCTGAGAGAGGGGGCGAGAATACATGAATGAAACCATCATCCACGAAGAACTGCAAGACGCTGTGGCCCTCCAATACTTTATCAGTGGGAGCAACCTTATACAAGGCAGGGGCCAAGTATAGCGCCGTCAGGACGGGAGCAAGCACAGTGCCTTGCCCTACCCCGACTGAGAAGTCCGCAGGGTCTGTGGCTGACCCTTGGAACAAAAAGGAGGTCATGCGGTTCTCAAGGTATGACTCAAAGAATCGGCATAGCATATCGCTAAACCCCTGGCGGCGAAGGACCAGTGGGAGGAGGCGATGATTGACAGACGGGAAGAATTGCGCCACGTCAATTAGGAGAGCGCTCGACAACCTCTTGCGAGCCCACGCCTCTCGTACATTGTGGACAACCTGTATGCCCGCATCTGTGGTGGAGTGTTGCATCGTGCCGCCAAATTGGCATGGGTGCGTGATACCAAACTTCTGCGCTTCGAAATGTAGACGCTTGGCAATGCATTTCTCCATTAATTTGCCGATGCAATTAAGGAGGACGATTGGACGATAAGCCTTGGGCTTTGAATAGTCCGGTTTATTTGGTTTGGGGATGATGACAGTCCGAGATTCCTTAAAGGAATTCGGGAACACTCCAAACTTCATGCAGACGTTGAATAGGCTGGCCATTCTTTCTGCTGTGTGGGCGACGCCCGCATCACGGTTATCCTTAGGCCCACCAAAGTCATAGTGGCCGGATACAATGATTCTCTTCAGCCAGAACCAGGATAGATGATCTGGTCCCGGCGCTGACATGTTGGACGTGTCCTTGAGATGATCAAGAACTTCCTGTTTAGAGAATGAATTCCACTCTCGCTCATCCTTTTGGGGGACGAGGTTCGCGTACTCATCATTCGCTTCACGATCAGATGCTGACGAGAATTGCGCTTGGAACGCATCTGCCAATTCAGCTTTAGAGACGCACGGTTCGTTTGTCTGAGGGTGTTTGATGCCAGTGGACGCATCAATTGTTCTGGGCTTGGTCCATCCGACCACGTCCCAGATTTTCTGATGATGCAACATGTCGATCACACGATCGAAATGAGCACTCTTGGCCCGGTTTGTGGCTCGTCTAAGGGCCGCTCTCCGGTCATGTAAGCAATCCTGGGCTACAACAGCCTCCAGTTTGCAGCGCGCGACTCTTTCGAGCGCAGAGGCAACACCGTCTCCAGTGCCGCACTTGTTCATGCCGCGGACAGCTTTGTGGTAATCGGAGTTCGCTTGGTCGCTCCTCTTCCTTGCAGTCCTTGACTTCTTGGCCGCTGCGGAACATTCAGCGTTCCACCACGACTTTGAGTGTCTGGTAAGCTTGGGCTTTGACGCTAGCTTATCATATTCTTCGTGGACCACGCGATCTAGTAGGTTCGCAATGTGTTCCACGTGTTCTTTGTCCATGTACTCGTCGGGGTCGAGGGGGCAGATGGCTTCTATGCGCCGCCGCACTCTCATGACGAGGTCATGTGCTTCATCAGAAACCTTACCAATGGTAGGGCTGATGTCAGGGTCAGAGTCGATGCTCACGTCCCATGTCAGGACGGCGTGATCACTTTGGTTACGCCCAGCCTGGTCTACAGATAGATCACTGCCGATGTAGGCCGCATCAATCCACACGAGGTCAAGGACGCCTGGTTTCTTCGAGGCGTCATTGCTGATCCACGTCATAGGCCCATCAGGCTTATTCAGTAGCTGGAGCCCTAGCTCCATTTGGGCAAGCGCAGCAACGCGATCGCCCTTGCGGGCAGTGCGTCCGATCTTGTCGTGTCTCTCGTTCTTATCCCACATGGGATGACGAGCGTTGAAGTCCCCACACATGAAAGTGACATTGGGAATTCGCTGGACTCTATCTTCTAGAATTTTGAGCGCAGCATTCACCTGTTCGGGCGGTACGTCCGAGCCCCCAGGTCGGTTATAGACATTTAGGAAGTGCATTAAGCGATCACCCATGTCCATAGCCACAAGCATGACATCATCAGATTGTACGATGTCATTTCTATTGTGGGGCATACATTTACGCCATCGCCTGTTTACATACGTTACCACGCGAGTACTCTCGCTGGCGCCGATGCATATGAAATTTGGGTGAGCGCACGTTTGTTCGTACTTGTCACCGTCTTTGTTCTTTGAGGAAGCAACTCTTTTGATGATGCCCCAGAAAGGTTCTTGTATACAAATGATATCGCTATCTCTATACTTCTCTAGCAGAAGCGATTGGTTCGCTCTACTATTCTGGACATTTGCGCTGACGCACGAAAGCCCTTTGAATTCAGCCTCAGCTTCGGCTAACTCCAACGCGTCGTCCACATGCATTTCCCTCCAGTCATGGGGGCGCACTGCGAACATTCGATCGGCATCCAGAGCGGTCTCGTCTAGATGCAAGGTAGGCTCGAGGTCAGGGAATTTGTAATCTGACTCAGCCGAGGGCGCTGGGGAAGCGGAGGGGGTACGTACACCTTCCTCCGTGACTCTTTCTGCAGCATAGAGAAGCTCGTCTTCATCCTCAGCCTCTTCGACCAAGGCTTGCATCTGACGTGCGTTTCTCATCTTCCGTTGGGCCTGAGGCCTTCTGGTGTAATCAGCGCCCTCCTCCACCAGCGGAGATGAAGGTGGTGAGAGCGGTAGGAAGAGCGACTCTGTGATAGGAACAGGGTCGCCCACGGCTTGAGCTAGAAGCTCGTCATCTGACATATATTCCAGGCTCTGGGCCCGGGGTCGTAGGTTTGGTGACTGCGATACCAGGGTCTCGAATCGCACCTTGCGGCGCGTGTCGAGGACCGGGGTAGGGTGAGCAGGGAGAGGGGGGTCCCAAATGACGTTCTCTGTGCTCGAGACCAGGCCTAGAGGGTCCTGGTTGGTGGCTTCTCTGTACCCGGGGACACCACCCCATGACAGGATGGATCCGAAACCGAGTTCTGAGATGTCAGATGACACGCTCTGTTGACGCTCATTGCGAAGAGCAGCCTGTTGAACGTGTCTTGGTCGCACTTTGGTGGGAGTGCGAGGGGGGATGTGATACATCTGACTAGGAATGCTGGTAGACGGCACATCGTCAGAATCTGACAATGAGTCCTTGTCCTCTACGTACGTCTCTAGGTAGTCTTCCCTGGCAATATAGTCAAAGGAAGAGAAATGCGCCTCAGTGGCGTTGTACCCAAGGTCACCTTCCCAGCTGGTCAGGTCTTCTTGGGGTATGCTTTCATGTCTGTTAACGGTCCAGACTGGGGAAGCGGCTCTGGCAGACGAATGCATGGTGACAGACGGTGCTTTGGGGGCGGGTGTGGATAGTGAACGTTTGGGTGTACTATACATTATGTTCGATAAGACTTTTATACAGTTCACACTGATTACAAAATGTTCTATCAATTTACAAGTCACGTTAGGTGCCTCTGGCAGCCTCCGACTCATCCTCCCCTTCGCTGGTGGCGATGGGGTCCTCAGACAACTCCCTAAATCGGTTGAAGTTGACGGCTGAGCTTGCACGACCCTTTCCTTTTCTCTTGGAAGGGGTCATAGTGATGTCTTCTTCAGACACGGGAAAGGTGGATGGGATGGCACCGGGATCCTCAGCCTGGACAGAAGGTCCGGGGATGGCCTGCCTTGCGGCAGGAGCCCCTTCATCCCCAGTGTCCATAGCGTCAGCGGCGCGCCTCTTCCTCTTCTCCTTAGCCTCCGCGGTTTCGTGAGTCCTGTTCACGAAGTCGCGTCGATTCAAGTAGCCCATACGCGTAGCGACCGGGTTCCCTACCCTCCAAGCGTGGTCGGAAAGCTCCTGACGTTGAGCGCTCGTGAGCGAGCTGCTCTTGTCAAGGGCCCTGTCCATCGACTTGGTGGCCTCGTTGTATACGCGAGCGAATGCCTTCTTGCCCACGAATACAGATATCTTTGCGTAGCACTGTTCAAAGTGCGACAGCAAATATTTCCGATCGGTCAGATGCCTAAGGAATCGGCACTTCTTCACGTCGGTAGCAGCATGGCCTGTTTCGTCGCAGTTGCAACAGACCCAGTGTGATTCGGGGCAGATGATGACTGAACCCCTTTCATAACGTTCTGCGAGGCAGCACACGCAGTATGCATTGTGCTCCTCGGTTTTGTGAGGTCCCACGCACTTGGCACAGAAGACTTCATCGCGGTTGGGGCAGCTGTGGGTGTAGTGTCCTATCCGATGACAGTTGCTACACTTTGGGATGCCGTTCTTCTCTGCCGGGGCCAACTCGAAGTTGGTGAGACCTCCGCCAAAGATGAGCTTCACTTTCTGAAGCGTGGAGAGAACAGACTTGTCTATCTCGAATGCGAAGCAGTTTACGATGCCGTGAGACTGCGCCTTGTGAGTGGTGGGAACCCACGTAGCCTTGGGCGTGGAGCCGAAGGGAACAATGAGAGGTGCTACCTCTGCACTAAGCTGAGGTAGTAACTCGTCGTAGATACTCATGATTGACCGGCTAGGGCCATTGCCAACCATGCGAGGATGCGGGCGCCCGTCTTCTTTGACATGACAAGGCACGCGTGGGATTTGGAGACGAATGAGCGGCCTGTAATGCCATACTCTTCGTACACACGGGAGGATAGCATGACCATCAACCCAAAGGGACGGCATGCTGCGATATGCTCTCGCATCGATGGGGTAAGAGTCGCAGAACTGATCCTGCAACTTTTGCTCCTCCTCGTTGAGATTTTCCTTGGGGCATGACTTCTGCCAATTCCACAAGGTTTCCTCGAGCCACAGCAGAAACTCGTCTGCGACCCGGTACACAAACTTGAGAGTCAAGTTTATGCTTGTTGACACTGCCCACTCCGAGTGCACGCACTGGTTGAGGGACTGGTCGAGGGATACCTGCTTATTCTTGCGGGAATCCAGCTTCTCCCATTGTCGAAGGCACATGGTGACCTTGTCATTGAGCGAGGAAGCCTCTAGTCTGCCCAGGGGAACGACGTCCCTGTCAAACATAATTACGACGAGGGCACCCTTGTCGAACGGTGCGCGCGCATGATGAACTGGGGCGCCCTTGAATGGTGCGTTGCCCTTGTTCTTTTTCGGGGGCTGTCCTGGGGTATGAACAGCAGCGGACGACGAGACAGCACTGCCACCCTGTCCTGCGCCGGAGGCATTAGCAGGGGGGGCTGACTTCGTCGTGTTGGAAAGTGGAGGGATGGAGGTGGATGGGGTTGGGGCAGCACCGAGCCGCGCCTCACGAATCCTGCGTCCTTGAGCCCGGACAGCTTCCTCACGGAGGTTGTCTGGGATAGCTTTGAGGAGGTCCATGTCAATGTTGGCGTAGCCACATTGCAGGTCCTCGAGATCGAATTGCGAGCTAGACGACGCAGACTGTGTCTTTGTCTTCTTCGCTGCGGGAGGGAGGGTGGAGGGGGTGGAGGGGCGAGTACTCGAGCCCGGTGACCTCGACCTGGTGCGTTTTTTGGGCGCATCATTCCTGGCTTGCTGGACAGCAGGAGAGACAGTCTCCTCAACCTCAGCTTGCGCTTTGGTTGCCTTGGGCTGGGCAGCGGGTTTGTTGGGGCCATTCCTTGCCAACCAACCACTGCTCGAACGAGGCTTAGGTGGTGGTGGTGGAGCGGCGACGCCAATTTTCTTCTTTCTCTGTCTTTTCGCCGCAGCTACTGGGACAGATTCGGGAGCAGGGGAGGGAGAAGCGGAGGGGGAGACGATCCGCACTGTTTTCGATGGACCAGCTGGGGTACGCCTTTCGCTGGTATCCATGGGGGTACTCTGCTGACGAGCTGGGGCAGGGGCAGAGTTCACCACTTTTGCTGACGAGGCATGAGTGGCGCGCGCATACGAGGGGGTGGGAGCGGTTTCCTGCCTCATCGTGTTGAGTGTTTGACCCACTAGCCTGAGGTGCGCCGAAGCGTCGACCCCTTGCTGATGAATCCGTTTGAGATATGCTACCGTGTCGATAGCATCATCTCTGAACGCGTCCTTGGCCTTTTGTGACCCGACGACAAAGTTCTTGGAGACGATGTTGGGGAACGCTTCCTTGGTGGAGAGCTCCATAACATCAGCCATAACCGAGACCGCATGACACAGGTCCCTCCAGTGTTCTACACCCTTAGAAAGAGCGTAGTTTTTGATGTGAAGCTTCGTGGAATACTTCATCAACTCGTCCTTGAGGACAGACAGGTAGTCGAATGCATCCCGGCATTGCGACTGAACACTGTATGACACGTAGAAATTAGTCCCTATTCCATGAACAGGGCAATTTATTACGCACAATTCCTCGCGCTCGCGACTCGTGTAGAGGCTCAATTCGTTGTCAACGAAAGACTCTACATTGCCACCAGCCTTGAGGTGACGGTCAAGCTCACGCCAGATCCCGCTCTGCGCGTGCTCGCCATCTTCTTGTTCTACTTGGTCAGCCTGGAACATGTTCCAGCGATCAAAGAGAATAACATTTTTTGTCAGCAATTCGCATTTGCCAAGACGCTCGTCAGATGTTATCGCTGTAAACGACAGCGATGCCATCCGATAAGGGTACGGAGACGAACTCACCCATGAGGTTTGCTCAGTCGTGTCCATGGGTTCCGTCTCCACCTCCCGCAAGCCTGAGCGTGCAGCAGCTGTTGACGAGGGTTGGGCATCGTTGAGGGGCCCGGCCACTTCTTCAACCCCAGAGGGGGAGTCATGGACAATTTCCGCAACTGGGGAGAGTTGCGAGCCTGAGCCTGAGGCTTGGGAAACCCCAAGCACGGGCGCAGAGTTCTTCGCTCCTCCCTTTCGCTGCATTCTCTGCAGGACTGGGGGGTGCTCTGGAACTGGCGAAAAGCGAGCCTCTTTCGAGACCTTGCTTTGATTTAGTCGATCAGATTCATGCTGGGTGGTTCCAATCGCTTGGTTGCCGTCGACGGGGGCGACGGCGGCCTGTACGGTGTTATCGACGTTGAAGGACATTGCAATGCGAATGCGAGCGCCTAAAGACGATGGTGGTGGTACGAGGACAAGAAGGGATGAGGTCACAATGAGTCAAAATTAAAAGTGGCATGAGTGGGATTGGAACCTGTGACCACTGTGATTTAGCGCCCATGTATCATTCATAGGCCGGAGACAAGGCTCCACCGGGCCGGTAGGCAGTATGGTCATTGAGATTAGCTCATTTTTGAGAAATTGTCGGAAGCAAATCAAAACTCTGCAAAAATGAGCAAATCTTGATGATGTCAGACACAATAACAGGGGTTACTTGTATGACATCA
>MU274915.1:16818-33947 GCA_022160335.1 Irpex rosettiformis | reverse complement strand
TCATGACACTATAGTGATTATGCTGTTCTTGGGACAAGCGCCGACATGTCAGCGCTTGTCCCAAGAACTGGCTAATCTGGCCTGAGTCATGCAATGAACATCATGTGATTGGAATCTGAGATGAATGTCATGTGATTTATGATTATTAGGTGAATGAAATGGCTTGAATATGACTCAGTGGGGATCATTAGAGATGTTATAGAGGTAAGTAGAAATACTTACCTTAGTAAGTAAAGTTACTTATCAGAGTAAGTAAGATAACAAATTTGGACTTAATAGGGGTTAAAAAATGCGAACTTTTCAGTAACTATGAGTACTTAGTAGGGATCATTAGAGATGTTATAGGAGTAAGTAGGAGTACTTACTAAGGTAAGTAAAGTTACTTACCAGAGTAAGTAAGGTAACAAATCTATACTTATTAGAGGTCAAAAAATGACAACTTTTCAGTAGCTTTAGATATATAGTGAAGGTCATTAGAGATGTTATAGAGGTAAGTAGAGATGCTTACCAGAGTAAGTAAAGTTACTTACTAGAATAAGTAAGATAACAAATTTGAACTTAATAGAGGTTGAAAAATGCGAACTTTTCAGTGACTATGAGTGCTTAGTAGGGATCATTAGAGATGTTATAGAAGTAAGTAAAGTTACTTACTAGAGTAAGTAAGGTAACAAGTCTATACTTATTAGAGGTCAAAAAATGCTAACTTTTCAGTAACTGTAAGTACTTAGTAGGGGTCATTAGAGATATTATAGTAGTAAGTAGAGATATTTATTAGAGTAAGTAAAGTTACTTATCAGAGTAAGTAAGATAACAAATTTGAACTTATTAGAGGTTGAAAAATATCAACTCTTTAGTAATTGTGAACACTTAATAGAGATCATTAGAGATGTTATAGAAGTAAGTATAAGTACTTACCAAGATAAGTAAAGTTACTTACTAGAGTAAGTAAGGTAACAAATATGAACTTATTAGAGGTCAAAAAATGTCAACTTTTCAGTAACTCTAAGTACTTAGTGGGGGTCATTAGAGATATTATAGGAGTAAGTGGAGATACTTATAAGGATAAGTAAAGTTACTTACTAGAGTAAGTAAGATAACAAATCTGAACTTATTAGAGGTCAAAAAATGTCAACTTTTCAGTAGCTTTAGATACATAGTGAGGGTCATTAGAGATGTATAGAGGTAAGTTGAGATACTTATCAGGGTAAGTAAAGTTACTTGCTAGAGTAAGTAAGGTAACAAATTTGAACTTATTAGAAGTTTAAAAAAATCAACTTTTCAGTAACTTTAAGTACTTAGTGGGGGTCATTAGAGATATTATAGTAGTAAGTATAGATACTTATTAGAGTAAGTAAAGTTACTTACTAGAGTAAGTAAGGTAACAAATATGAACTTATTAGAGGTCAAAAAATGTCAACTTTTCAGTAACTCTAAGTACTTAGTGGGGGTCATTAGAGATATTATAGGAGTAAGTGGAGATACTTATAAGGATAAGTAAAGTTACTTACTAGAGTAAGTAAGATAACAAATCTGAACTTATTAAAGCTCAAAAAATATTAACTTTTCAGTAGCTTTAGATACTTATTGAGGGTCATTAGAGATGATATAGAGGTAAGTAGAGATGTTTACTAGAGTAAGTAAAGTTACTTACTCTGGTAAGTAAGATAACAAATGTGAACTTATTAGAGGTCAAAAAATGTTAACTTTTCAGTAGCTTTAGATACATAGTGAGAGTTATTAGAGATGGTATAGAGGTAAGTAGAGATGCTTACTAGAGTAAGTAAAGTTACTTACTAGAATAAGTAAGATAACAAATCTGAACTTATTAAAGATTAAAAATATTAACTTTTCAGTAGCTTTAGATACTTAGTGAGAATCATTGGAGATGTTATAGGTATAAGTAGAGATGCTTACTAGAGTAAGTAAAGTTACTTACTCTGGTAAGTAAGATAACAAATGTGAACTTATTAGAGGTCAAAAAATGTTAACTTTTCAGTAGCTTTAGATACATAGTGAGAGTTATTAGAGATAGTATAGAGATAAGTAGAAATATTTATTAGGATAAGTAAAGTTACTTACTAAAGTAAGTAAGATAATAAATTTGAACTTATTAGAGATCAAAAATGTAAACTTTTTAATAACTTTGAATACTTAATCAAAATCATTAGAAATATTATAAAAGTAAGTAAGATAGCAAATATTTACTTATTATTAGTTAAAAACATAAAATCACTAAAAAATTTAAATACTTAGTAAAAATTATTTAAAATTAGTTAAAATTATCTAATAAGATAATTCTAAGTATGAGCGTTTAATTTAAGTTTTTATAATATTTAGCTTACTAATAATTAATTCTACTTACTCATTATGTCAAAAATATATATTATCTTATTTTGATTAGAAAAATCCTAAAATCTTGATAAAATTTTAATAACTACTCTTATTAAGGCTCAGCAAGCTAAATAATGATTTTTTAAATATTTGTTAGCAGAGCCAACAAATGGTAGATAGCATTCCTGAGTGTTTATAAATCTGAATAAAATTTAATAATATGTTAGTATATTTTAGTCACAAGAATCTGTAAGAAATATTTAAAAAATCATTATTTAGCTTGCTGAGCCTTAATAAGAGTAGTTATTAAAACTTGTGTTAGCAGGGCCGACAAGCAGCAGATACAATTCCTTCGTATCTGTCACTTATTAGCCCTGCTAACACAAGTATTTGATTCTTTTATAAAAACTCAAAAATTGTATTTGTCACTTGTTAGCCTTACTAACATAAGTTATAGAGGTAAGTAGAAATACTTATTCTAGTAAGTAAAGTCACTTACTAGAATAAGTATAGTAATAAATCTGAGCCTGTTAGAAGTCAAAAAATATCAACTTTCTGTAACTTTAAATATTTAGTAAAGATCATTAGAGATATTATTACAGATAAGTAAGGTTACTTACTAGAGTAAGGAAGACAACAAATCTAAACTTATTAGAAGTCAAAAAATGTTAACTTTTCAGTAGTCTTAGATACTTAGAATAAGTAAGATAATGACTTTAAACTTATTAAAGGCTAAAAATGTTAAATCTCAATCAATCTTGACTAATATTTTTGAAATCTTCTTCTCAAGATTGCAATAGTATTTAATACTAAAAGATTACTAGTTTATAAAGACTCAGGAATCGTTTCCTACCACTTGATGGCCATACTCCCACAAGTTACTGAATTGTAGTCAGATCAATTCCCATGCTTTGGCAACAACTTACATCACATACAAGCACCATAAATGCTTCATTCTGAATGTGAACAATTCTTCTTTCATTTCACTCAGGAATCATAATAGACTCTTGTGACCTGCAGGTGTTTCTGTCAAGATCTCTCTAACATCTCATATAGTTTGCGAATGTTTTGCAAAGTTTTAGCAAGAAGTATACTGTACCTCTGAGTTGTAGGCCTTGCTGTGTGTGCTGCAGTCATTGAAGCTTTAGCCAACCCATTAGACTTCGTCTGCACTTTGCATTAGATTTCTTTGCAGACTTATTCTCTTGTGTTTACGTGCAGACAGATTGTCTTACTTAGGAACAAAAGGTCCCTTGCATCACTTTCATATGCTTTCATGCCATGGCTGACCTTGTTATCACCCACTTGGACTAGAAGGTTGGTAGGTTGTCCCTCTAGGACGTGACTTGGTGTCTCAGCGTCATCAGAGAAAGTGCTACAGAAAATCTCAGTAAGAAGCAGAACAATAGTCTACTTGTCTTTGCCTTCATACTGTGTGTGCAGCTTCTCTCAAGTGTTTTTCGCCATCATGCAGTGTAGCACACCATTGAGCAACTCATTCTTCAGAGTGAGGATAATCTGTGTGCAAGCTTCTTTCTCAAGGCACCTATGTTCTTGTATAGCGACTTCATCATTCAGGTCTAGTGGAGACACAGTGTCGTTGATGTACTAGATTAAACTGTGAAGCTCTAGAACTATTGTAATGTGAACCTTCCATGTCTGGAAGTTGAGTCTGTTCTCCTGCAGCACTAGGATGTCAAGGAGGCAGTTGAATCTGGCAGCTTGAGGTTGAGCCAGGTAGATAGTAGTCATAGTAAAGTAGAACAAATGAGTAGAGGTACTTGATTAAAAGCATGTGCCAGTAGTGATTAGAGTGCAGAGCTCATAATCTTTTGACAGAGTTACAAGCAGCACTGTAGAGTACATGAAAGTGACACAAACTTAGTCAGTCTCGAGTAAAAGGAGAAAACTCAAATAAACATTATTCTGAGAGATCTAACAAACCTGTAGAGTATGCAAAAACAACACAAACTAGTATACATTAGTGTTTACCCAGTAAAACAATAGAATAAAGTAGAAAGATGTACCTCAGTTAGTTTTGAGTGAAAGGAGGAAACTGAGGAATGTTATCAACGTATAGACACTCGATATGCAACGTACTTAAGTAAGCAGAACTATACTTGTGGGAGTGTGGCCATCAAGTGGCAGGAAACGATTCCTGAGTTTTTATAAACTAGTAATCTTTTAGTATTAAATACTATTGCAATCTTGAGAAGAAGATTTCAAAAATATTAGTCAAGATTACTTGAGATTTAACATTTTTAGCCTTTAATAAGTTTAAAGTCATTATCTTACTTATTTTTATAATATTCTTAATATCTTTTATTAAGTGTCTAAAAATTCTAATATTATAATTTTTTTAAACTTCTAATAAGTCTTACTTCTATAATACTTCTCTTAATTTTTATATACTCAAAGTTATTGAAAAGTTATCTTTTTAATTTACAAATTTTTTGATCTCTAATAAGTTCAGACTTGTTATCTTACTTATCTTTATAATATTTCTAATGATTCTTATTAAGTATTTAAAGCTACTGAAAAGTTAATATTTTTTGACTTTTAATAAGCTCAGATTTGTTATCTTACTTATTCTAGTAAGTAACTTTACTTACTCTTATAACATTTCTAATGATTTTTATTGAGTACTAAAAGTTATTGAAAAGTTAACATTTTTTAATCTCTAATAAGTTCAAATTTGTTGTCTTACTTACTCTAGTAAATATCTCTACTTACCTCTAAAACATCTCTAATGATCTTCACTAAGTACTTAAAGTTACTAAAAAGTTAGCATTTTTTAATCTCCAACAAGTCTAGATTTATTATCTTACTTATTCTAGTAAGTAGCTTTCCTTATTCTGATGAGTATCTCTACTTACCTCTATAACATCTTCATTGATACTAAGTATCTAAGACTACTGAAAAGTTAACATTTTTTGACTTCTAATAAGTTCAGATTTGTTATCTTCCTGACTCTAGTAAGTAACCTTACTTATCTCTAATAATATCTCTAATGATCTTTACTAAATACTTAAAGTTACAGAAAGTTGATATTTTTTAACTTCTAACAAGCTCAGATTTGTTATTATACTTACTTTGATAAGTATCTGTACTTATCTCTATAACTTGTGTTAGTAGGGCTAACAAGTGACAGATACAATTTTTGAGTTTTTATAAAAGAATTAAATAATATGTTAGTATGTTTTAGTTTATAAAAGAATTAAATAATATGTTAGTATGTTTTAGTCTTGAAAATCTGCAATAAATATTTTAAAAATTATTATTTAGCTTGCTGAGCCTTAATAAGAGTAATTGTTGTTAAAATTTTATTTATGACTTCAAGATTCTAGAATTTTCTAATTAAAATGAAATCTTATATATTTTTACCATTATAATCAAAGTAAAATTAAATTATCAATAAGTTAAGTATTATGAAAATTCAAAATAAGTGCTCATACATAAAGCTACCTTATTAAGCAATCCTAATTACTTTTATACTTTCTTTAAATTTTACTTAGTACTTAAAGTTATTAAAGATTTAATTTTCAATAAGCAAATATTTATCATCTTACTTACTTCTATAACATTTCTAATGATTTTGATTAAGTATTCAAAGTCGCTAAAAAGCTAATCTTTTTAATCTTTAATAAGTTCAAATTTGTTATCTTACTTACTTTATCTAGTAAGTAACTTTACTTATCTATGTAAGTACTGCTACTTACTTCTAAAGCATCTCAAATGATCTTTACTAAGCACTCACAGTTACTAAAAAGTTGACTTTTTTGACCTTTGATAAGTTTAGATTAGTTATCTTACTTGCTCTGATAAGTACTCCTACTTACCTCTATAACATCTCTAATGATCTCTACTAAGCACTCACAGTTACTGAAAAGTTGACATTTTTCAACTTCTATTAAGTTCAAATTTGTTATCTTACTTACCTTAGTAAGTACTTCTACTTACCTCTATAACATCTCTAATGATCTCTACTAAGCACTCACAGTTATTAAAAAGTTGGCATTTTTCAACCTCTAATAAGTTCAAATTTGTTATCTTACTTACTCTAGTAAGTAACTTTACTTATTCTAGTAAACATCTCTACTTACCCCTATAACATCTTTAATGATCCTCACTAAGTACTTAAAGTTACTAAAAAGTTGATATTTTTTAACCTCTAATAAGTTCAGATTTGTTATCATACTTAGTCCAGTAAGTAACTTTACTTACTCTGATAAATATTTCTACTTACTCCTATAATGTCTCTAATGATCTCTACTAAGTATCTAAAGCTACTGAAAAGTTAACAATTTTGACCTCTAATAAGTTCAGATTTGTTACTTTACTTACTCTAGTAAGTAACTTTACTTACCCTGATAAGTACTCCTACTTACTTCTATAACATTTATAATGATCTCTACTAAGCACTCACAGTTACTGAAAAGTTGACATTTTTTAATTCCTATTAAGTCCAGATTTGTTATCTTACTTACTCTGATAAGTAACTTTACTTACCTTAGTAAGTACTTCTACTTATCCCTATAACATCTCTAATGATCTCTACTAAGCACTCACAGTTACTGAAAAGTTGACATTTTTCAACCTCTAATAAGTTCAAATTTGTTATCTTACTTACTCTAGTAAGTAACTTTACTTATCCTAGTAAACATCTCTACTTACCTCTATAACATCCCTAATGACTTTCACTAAGTACTTGAAGTTACTGAAAAGATGGCATTTTTTAACCTCCAATAAGTTCAGATTTGTTATCATATTTAGTCTAGTAAGTAACTTTACTTACCTTGATAAGTATTCCTACTAACCTCTATAGCATCTCTAATGACTTCCAAAGTAACTGAGAAGTTGACATTTTTTGACTCTTAGTAAGTTCAGATTTGTTACCTTACTTACCCCTATATCACTTCTGATGATCTCCAATAACCAAGTAAAGTAACTAAAGTTTTGACTTTTTTGACCTTCAGTAAGTTCAGATTTGTTACCTTACTTACTTTAGTAAGTAACTTTACTTATCTAGATAACACTCTCAAACAAACTCAGTGATGTCATACAAGTAACCCCTGTTATTGTGTCTGACATCATCAATATTTGCTCATTTTTGCAGAGTTTTGATTTGCTTCCGACAATTTCTCAAAAATGAGCTAATCTCAATGACCATACTGCCTACCGGCCCGGTGGAGCCTTGTCTCTGGCCTATGAATGATACATGGGCACTAAATCACTGTGGTCACAGGTTCCAATCCCACTCATGCCACTTTTAATTTTGACTCATTGTGACCTCAAAAAAATCCCGAAAAATCCGAAAATATTCCCTAATACAGTCTATTACACTTCTAATATAACCACACTTTATCCTACTTCTAAATCTGTGCTGAAAGTGCAGATAACTTCAACTATAGCACTCAGAAGCACTTTAAAGTGGAGATTAAATATTTTGAAGTGTCTGGATGTCATCTGGTCACCTTCAAAGCCATCCAGCCCATAACTTCCTCAATTCTTATTTGTTCTCCATAAAAATAGGACCATTGGATAGGCCTAGCTCTAAGCTTTCATCTGATGTAGTTACCATGGTAACAGAGTCAGAACTTCTTCTTGTAAAAAAGATTTTGTGTTTGTAGTCAAAAAAGCGCCATATTACAGAGAGTGTTACTATGAAAATGATGGAATCAAAGTAGTACAAATTTGATTGTTATCTCTTTGTTAAATTTTGTATTGAAACTTTGTTATTAGCTTTCACTTGGTCAACTGGCACTTCTTTGCAATTACAAGTTAGGACAAAAAGTTTCCACACCAACAAAGCTCATCACACACAAGCACTCTCAATGCTTCAATGTCCATTGGAACGATTCTCTTTCATTACACTCAGGAATCATAATAGTAAAGTGCTACCAAGGCAATTGGCTAAAAAGAGAAAGAGGCATGAGTGTGCAAAATGAAAGCAAGAGTTCATGCCTGATGAACAACAACAAATCAAAAATTCAACAGAAACTTAATTTCTGTCGTCTCTGGGGCATATATTGATAACAAAATACATCTGTCCTTGCTTGTGGATACATCAGTTTAATTAGATTTTGTACATATAGTAGCTAATCTACATGTCTAGCATCTAGTACATGTGTTTGTGTAACAATTTACAATGTTCGCTTGCTCCTGCTCGTCATCACTAGCAATGATCACTTGTGGGAGTGTGGTCATCAAGTGGCAGGAACAATTCCTGAGTCTTTATAAATTAGTAATCTTTTAGTAGCCAAGATTACTTAAAATTTAATATTTTTAGCCTTTAATAAGTACTAATATTATAATACCCCTAACTTACAATAAGTCTTACATTTCTCTTGATTCTTATATACTTAAAGTTATTGAAAAGTTATCTTTTTGATTTCTCAATTTTGAATTTCAAATAAGTTCAGATTTGTTATCTTACTTACTCTAATAAGTATTCTTACTTATCTTTATAATATCTCTAATGACTTTTACTAAGTACCTAAAGCTACTGAAAAGTTGATTTTTTTGCCTTCTAATAAGCTCAGATTTGTTGTCTTACTTATTCTAGTAAGTAACTTTACTTATCCTGATAAGTATTCCTACTTACCCTTATAACATCTCTAATGACTCTCATTAAGTACTAAAAGTCACTGAAAAGTTAACATTTTTTGATCTCTAATAAGATCAGATTTGTTATCTTACTTATTCTAATAAGTAACTTTACTTACTCTAGTAAGTATCTCTACTTACCCCTATAACAGCTCTAATGGTCTTCACTAAGTACTTAAAGTTACTGAAAAGTTAGTATTTTTTGATCTCTAACAAGTCTAGATTTGTTATCTTACTTATTCTAGTAAGTAGCTTTTCTTACTCTGATAAGTATCTCTACTTACCTCTATAACATCTCTAATGACACTCACTAAGTATCTAAGACTACTGAAAAGTTGGCATTTTTTGACTTCTGATAATCTCAGATTTGTTATCTTACTTACTTTGGTAAGTAACTTTACTTATCTGATAAGTATTTCTACTTATCCCTAATAACATCTCTAATAGTCTTCACTAAATACTTAAAGTTACAGAAAGTTAATATTTTTTAACTTCTAATAAGCTTAGATTTGTTACTATACTTATTCTAGTAAGTAACTTTACTTACTAGGATAAGTATTCTTACTTACTCCTATAACATCTCTAATGATCCTTATTAAGTATCTAAAATCACTGAAAAGCTGACAATTTTTGATTCCTCTAATAAGTTCAGATTTGTTATCTTACTTACTCTAGTAAGTAACTTTACTTATCTCTATAGCATCTCTAATGACCTTCATTAAGTATTCAAAGCTACTAAAAAGCTGACTTTTTTTGACTCTTTATAAGTTTAGATTTGTTATCTTACTTACTAGTAAGTAACTTTACTTACCTCCTATAATATCTTTAATGATCCCTACTAAGTACTCAAGAGTTACTGGAAGATTGACATTTTTTAATTTTAATAAGTCTAAATTTATTATCTTACTTACTCTGATAAGCAACTTTACTTACCTTAGTAAGTATTCTTACTTATTTCTATTACATTTCTAATGACTTTCACTATGTATTCAAAGTTACTAAAAAGTTGACTTTTTTTGATTCATAATAAATCTATATTTGTTATCTCACTTACTCAAGTAAGTAAGTTTACTTATCCAGTAACAAACTTTACTTACTTAGTAAGTATTTCTACTTAACTCAATATCATCTCTAATGGCCTGCACTTAGCACTTAAACTCACTCAAAGATCATATTTTAAGCCAATCTGAACAAAGAAACAAAATTACCATAAAGTAATAGTTATGTCAGCACTTTTATGCTACAGTGTGGCTGGTGTGCCACAACGTGGTGTTCCAGCCACACTGTAGCATAATTCTGCTTACCATGTCCATCAATTGATTGGCTCAATTAGGGCAAAGGTCACAGGTTTGATCCTTCCTACGTGCATTTTCTTGATCATTTTATATCATCAACTGTAGACCTCATAAAAATTAACTAAAATCAGAATATATTCTGCCAAGTGTTGTTCTATTTTATAGAAATATTTGACATATTCATCTGATCTTGGTACTGTAGTTATTCACTCACATTTCTGTTTCTGCAATCAAAATAAGCGATTAAAGTCGGAGTTTGAATTCTTTTGAAGTCTTGGTCGTCATCCAATACCATCCAGCTCATAGATTTCGCAAATTTAGTCTGTTTCCCATAATTGTTGAATCAATAGAAAGCTATGAACTAGAGCTTCAGATGATGTAACATTTGTGTAATTTGACTAAAAACTAAACAATTCATGAAGCAATCATTGTTTATTACTAAATTGTAGTCAGATCAATTCCCACACTTTGACAATGACTCACATTACATACAAGCGCTGTAAATGCTCCATCCTGAATGTGAACGATTCTTCTTTCATTTCACTCAGGAATCGTAATTGTCTCATAATGTAACAAGAGGTAGTCTCTTCTCTAAGTGGTAGGAGAAAATCTGGCTTTTCAAGAATAAATGTCTGGGCAGCTAACAGTCCAGTACATGGCTGCAACTTTCACAATGTCTTGACCACCAGAAAGGCATCCTCCAAAAACTGAACAATAGACATTAACTAATGAGTACAGCAGGAAAAACCTCCTGTGCTACATTAAGATAAAATAAAACTTATGACATTACTTTGTACTACTACTTACCTATGCATGGATTCTTGTGACTCGTCACTACTATTAACCCTTATCCTAATTAGTAGTGAGAATAGTGTTAAATAACTGTATAATAGCTATGGCAATCTATAAATGAGTTGATAAAGAAGGACAAACATAGATCAAGAACATTCTCAGCTGAGTATGTATGAGATACAACAGGCCCAAAGGATGGAAAGAGCTATATACTATGTCGGATATGATTCAGAGGAATCACGCTTGCTAGAGGCAGTCCGTCGGAGCATAATGATCGCTTGATGTGATAGAGCAAGTGATATGAGTGTGGATCTCTCAGAAATGATGTAAACCATTCAACATATGCTAGGTAACGAGGAGTGGAGGTATTAGGAGGGAATAGTTGTGACAGCACATGAGAGGGGATTGAGAATATTACTCTTAGTCACACAATACGATAACCTATGAAAAGACATCAGAGATGCAATGTATAATGACACAAGTAGTTACTAGACATACCAGCTACACCCAGAAATTTGCCAGATCCTCCATTTACAAGAACAGTATCAAACTGTGCAGAGAGAGGCTGCTTCTGGCTGTTTGCACGTGGTGAAACCACTAAGGCAACATTCAGTTCATCTGACTGAATGTGATAATGTTCATTGTCATCTAGCCAGAACTTGGCTTTGTGATAGACAGGCAATGTGCGAAACGGTAAGTCAAGATATACTGCCTGTGTCTCGACTTGTACCTTAGTCAAAGAGGGATTAGTGTGGTGGACAATGAAATGTGTGAGAGCATCCTTGAGGGATAGTGCATGATAGTTTCTTGCAAGCTCCTCCAATGAAACGGTCTTGTGGGATGGATGCTTCATCATGATAATTTGAGAGAGAGGTGATAACAGGAAAAGGTTTTGATCAACGTCAAGGGGCAGGCAACTGTCTTCACACCAGGGAACATGCTTGTTGTGTTGTAGCATTTTCTCCCATCTCTCGAGCCACAGCGTCATCTGCAGAAGTTCATCCCTGTGATTTGTAGCATCATATGCGTTCTTTGCAAAATTGATATGGAGATACTCGGTATACTCAGTGTTGAAGTTATCAGCTGTCCCTAGAGACTTGATAAGTGCAATGTAGTGACTGACAAAATGAAACTTCAGGAGCCGCCAACTATCTCGAATGCCTAAGTCGACGAAAACACCCTTATGTCTGTGAAAACACTCGACGTTCAACACTCAATGCTCGACATCCAACATTCAACATTCAATGTTCCATGACTCCAACATCCACCACCTCGATGCCCTACTCTACTCAACATGATCTCTCTTATCAAACACTTGACGCCTCTGCTCAAACTCGACTTTCAGCATCGCTCCCAGCATGCAACATTCAACTTGACGTTCAGCAATTCGATGTTGTCTCATGTTCACAAAGTCTTGTAAGTACAACCACATAGAGAGAGTTTCTTCAATTGACTAATACTCTCTCCAGGGTGTCTAAGGGTTTATGTCTCTTGAGTGCATCGGCATGATTGTTTAGACTTCGTCGATGCTGCTTTGCTACAATTATTTCACCGTCTCTGCCTGTAAGTACCCTCGATAATTTAATGTGTAAGGCCGAGAATGCTAAGTATATATTATATAGTGAGAATTTCATCACCTACAACATTGCCATCTAGAGTGGTATCATTCTCACCTCTTCAAAGTCTCGTGAACGTCGTCGATCAGCTCTTGGTGTAGACCTCTAGTCAGCGGTCATGCATACAGCTAGTAACTGTTTTTGTAAGTACCATCATATGTTTGAGGAGTCTGTTTGCACGTCTCAATCGCATTGAATATTAAGATACTGTGGATGCCAGCATCACTACCCTGTTGTCATATTGTCCGCTACTTATGGCCTCAAAAATTGTGAGGTTCTGGTCCGTATGAGTCTGTTTTTATCTAGGCAACTATCATTCTGATAATTTTAAATATTCAAAACAGAGCAATAGCTGCCAGTGCTGCAATGAATGAGAAAATATAAACTGTAGCTTCCCTGAGTAAGGTGAGTACTCAGGGTGATAAATTTGGATTTATCAGAGATTGCTCAACCATACCCTCGTAGAAACTGTCTGCATGGTGTTGCATTCTCTCTGAAACAAACTAGGCTTGCACTATTTAGTTTAAATTTCACAATTTGGTTTTACTACTGGTTGCCAATATGAAAACTTACTCTCTAGCTCACTTGCATGCATGTTCGGTGAGTGTGACCCCATTAGGTCAATGCCGACGCTGACAAACATCTCCAATACACCTTTTTAGTTTCTTCACCACTACAGCATATTCATCTAGTGGGCGCAATCAATGCTGTATGGTGATATTTCTACAATGAGTCAGCAATACTGGTGCGTATATAAGTACAGTGACAAAAGGTGTCAAGTCTAACAACTCTATATCCTAGATATACTGCTCACACATTATGTCTCAACATCTTTCAACTGGTGTCATTATCCGTGACTCCTATGTTCGTACTCCAGCAAGTACAGAAGCTACACTCATGGTAGCTCAAAAGACTGCACTTACACGCAAGACCAATCAAGATGCTGCACGTGTTGCCAATGAGGCTATTGCTGCTCAGAGTCTGAATCGAGGTAAGTACTTAATTCGTTCCTAATACAAACCGTTTGTTGATTAGTTCTCTAAGTCCTCATGCAGCCATGAGTAAAGCGAAAGAGGACAGAGGTAACATTATATCTATGAGTTTTACATTTGTGACTAACTATTCTATTAGTGTGGCTCAATAAGAACACAAAGAAACATAACCAAACAGCGAGCAATGCTGTAGAGAGTTACTCACCGACTTCATCAGAATCAACTA
The DNA here is from genome assembly GCA_022160335.1 of Irpex rosettiformis. Lineage (NCBI taxonomy): Eukaryota > Fungi > Basidiomycota > Agaricomycetes > Polyporales > Irpicaceae > Irpex > Irpex rosettiformis. Next base: position 20,089 of record MU274915.1, on the reverse strand, counting down.
AGTGAGCAAAAAGTAAGTTTTTGAGTCATTTATGCAGATACATGGTACTTATACTCTCACTTTCAGCAATCGTTCAGCAGTCAGTTCAGTATGACGATGTTCAGGACGATCATCCTTCTGGACCAGTCGCTCCTGTTCGCTCCTTAGAGAAGAAAGGCACTGCAGTTTGCTCCTTAGGAAAGAAAGGTACTGCAGTTCACAGAAGCATGCAGCCTAGTCATGCATCTTTGCACAGCGTCAGTGTAGTATACGATGACAGTGATGTTGATCGCGGGTTGCCAGACCTCGTTAAGGAGAAGAGCCATAAGCAATTCACCAGGCAACTCGTAATGGAAGACGATGCCAGTAGTGAAGACAGTGAGGCTCATCATGAGGCCACAAGTGATAGTTCAGAATCCGACGACTTCATGCCTGAGGAAGATGATTTCTCACTCAATGGTTTGCCGGAGGCAAGTCACTACGCTCCATATAGTTGATACACCTGAATATTAAATTTTCCTCTAGGAGCTGAGATGGACCAGCACTAGAGAGCTTAGTACAGAGTCTGGAGTCTAGCAGAGATTGAGCAATGACAACAAGAATCAAGAGGCTTTTTCTGATAGTGACAAAGAACTTGGATATGCACGTACCCATGAGTTGTCAAAACTACTGAAGGTATGAAATATAATTCATCTTTGACATGTTGTTAACAGTAATGCAGCACCATTCCACTGTGCATGGACTCTTCGACATGGACGAGGGTGCTATCAATGTGCGTCCTAAAGGTCGGCATGTGAAGATATGTTTTATAACTTGGCATCTCATACAATACTGATACAGAACAACAGACCACTTGTAGAGAAGAGAAATTACAAGCAGAGGTGAGATTCTTCTGCAGCGACAAAATTTACGATTCCTGAGTGAAACGAAGAAAAGAATCATTCCAGTGTGCAACGGCACACTTTGAGCAAATGTGTAACGTGCCTGTTCCCGATAACAAACTTTCAATTCAAAAGATAACAAAAAAGTAGTAGTCACATTTGTATTCTTTTGATCCCATCATTTTCATAGTAACAGACTTTGTAATATGGTGCTTCTTTGACTACAAGCACTCTTTGATTATTACAAGATGGGATTCTTACTCTGTTGCCATGGTAACTATACCAGATGAAAGCTTAGCACTAGGCCTATCCAATGGTCCTATTTTTATGGAGAATGGATAAGAATTGAGGAAGATATGGGCTGGATGGCTTTGAATGTGACTGGATGATGTTCTGACACTTCAAAATATTTAAACTCCGCTTTGATGTATATATTACTGTATCAGCTAAAAAAAAAAGCACCAGTGAAATGTTCATAATAAGCACCAATGAACTGTTCATAATAAGTACCAATGAAGCATTCATAATAAGTGTCAATGATCCAATATATCCTTGCTAGAGTCATATATTCTTGTCTACTAGGGGTTGAAATAGCTGTAAGAGAGTATTATAAATGTATATTAGACATTTATGATAGTCAGTTCAGTTAAATGTGCAATATATATGCATTAAATTACATATAATGTCTGAAATAATGACTGATTGAGAGTTTGAGCATGATTAGAGAGTAAGTAGAGACAAATTGAAGTTATACAATAAGAATACACTATATGAGGTAATATATTTCGATTTTTTCAGATTTTTCGAAGATCAAAATAAGCTATAATGAAGTCTGCAATCATGAATTATTCATGAATGCTTATTAATCAAGCTAAAGATATAGCATAGTAGGTCTTATTTCTGATTCAGAATAATCTAATAGTAGGGTAAACAGTGTGGGAATTTTTCCGATTTTTCCCGATTTTTTGAAGGCCATAATGTGTCAAAATAAAAAGTGGCACAAGTGAGTCAGCAAACATTATGTGATAGTGGGGCTCAACACGGGCGCTAATGAAGTTGAGCTCCACTATCATGTAAGATTGCTTACTTAAACTTTGAAAACTCTTGGAACATCATGTGATTGGAATCTGAGATAAATGTCATGTGATTGATGACTATTAGATGAATGAAATGACTTGAATATGACTAAGTGGAGATCATTAGAGATATTATAGAGGTAAGTAAAGTTACTTATCAGAGTAAGTAAGATAACAAATTTGGACTTAATAGGGGTTGAAAAATGCGAACTTTTCAGTAACTATGAGTGCTTAGTAGGGATCATTAGAGATGTTATAGGAGTAAGTAAGGTAACAAATCTATACTTATTAGAGATCAAAAAATGCCAGCTTTTCAGTAACTCTAAGTACTTAGTGGGGGTCGTTAGAGATATTATAGGAGTAAGTAGAGATACTTATAAGAATAAGTAAAGTTACTTATCAGAGTAAGTAAGATAACAAATCTAAACTTATTAGAGGTCAAAACATGTCAACTTTTCAGTAGCTTTAGCTACTTAGTGAGGATCATTAGAGATGATATAGAGGTAAGTAAAAGTGCTTACTAGAGTAAGTAAAGTTACTTACTAGAATAAGTAAGATAACAAATCTGGTCTTATTAGAGATCAAAAAATACTAACTTTTTAGTGATCTTAAATGCTTAGTAAGAATTACTAGAGATGTTATAGAGGTAAGTAGAGATACTTATTGGGGTAAGTAAAGTTACTTACTAGAGTAAGTAAGGTAACAAATTTGAACTTATTGAAATTTTAAAAAAATCAACCTTTCAGTGACTTTAAGTACTTAGTGAGAGTCATTAGAGATGTTATAGAAGTAAGTAGAGATACTTATTAAAGTAAGTAAAGTTACTTACCAGAGTAAGTAAGATAATAAATTTGAACTTGTTAGAGGTTGAAAAATATCAACTTTTTAGTAATCATGAGTGCTTAGTAGAGATCATTGAAGATGTTATAGGAGTAAGTAGAAGTTCTTATCAAGATAAGTAAAGTTACTTACTAGAGTAACAAATCTGAACTTATTAGAGATTAAATATATTAACTTTTCGATAGCTTTAGATACTTAGTGAGGATCATTAGAGATGTTATAGGTATAAGTAGAGATGCTTACTAGAGTAAGTAAAGTTACTTATTGAGATAAGTGAGATAATAATTTTGATCTTATTAAAAGTCAAAAAAGTTAACTTTTTAGTAATTTTAAGCACTTAGTGAGAGTTATTAGAGATGTTATAGAAGTAAGTAAAGATACTTATAGAGTAAGTAAAGTTACTTATCGAAGTAAGTAAGATAACAAATTTGAACTTAATAGAGATTAAAAAATGGCAACTTTTCAGTAACTGTAAATGCTTAGTAGAAATTATTA